>RJWJ010006821.1:0-60472 GCA_004363605.1 Indri indri | reverse complement strand
GACCCAACCCCAACAGTATTAGACAAACATTTTATTAATTATTATGTGAAAATGTTTTTATCAAGGACATGATTTGAAATTAAAAATATTTCAAGTTTTTTTTTCTTTTTTTCTAAAAAATGAAGTCTTCTATTCAATGCCAATGGATTTTGGTGGTAATACTGCTGTTCATTTCGGCCAGGGGGAAGTGAAGGAATAAATGAGTGCCTGTGCTTGTGTGTGTGCTTGTGAAGCAGAAGGAAATACTGGAAAATGATTGTGGATCCACATAAAACCACTGGTTTTGAAAGAGAGGCTGAGGTGTTCTTACAGGGAATTTTAATCTTCACAAATGTCCCAAAATATGTACCTCATCTGAATCTTACTTTCTTTCATTTCCCTTTTTACAATGGACACCTTGGAAGGCTAAATTACACCCTGACCCTATGCTCTTCACCACCAACACTTAAAAAAAGGCAGCTGTGATTATTTGAAGAATCAACTAATCAACTACAACAACCCTGGATAGGCTTCAATTTACTCCTAACTTAGCTTTTTTTCTGTTCCAAAGTCACTTAAGTTCTGAGCTTTGAAACTTTCCCTTAAATTTATCCATTTCTGCCCTTTGAACTTCTCAATTGATTCCTCTGGGACATATAGCCTAGATCTTTCTGCTTTTAACCACCAATGACAGGACACCCTGCCTTGGTAGTGACAGACCGTTGGTACTTCAAGCCCCAATCTCTGGCTGGATGCATGTATGTATGTATGTATTTATTTATTTATGAATGAATGACAGGGTCTCACTCTGTTGCCCAGACTAGAGTGTACTGGTATCATCATAGCTCACTGCAACCTCAAACTTCTGGGCTCAAGTGATCCTTCCACCTCAGCCTCCCGAGTAGCTGGGACTACAGGTGTGTGCCACCACGCAGGGCTAATTTTTCTATATTTTGTGAAGATGGGGTCTCACTCTTGCTCAGGCTGGGCTCAAGTGATCCTCCTGCCTTGGCCTCCCAAAATGCTAGGATTACAGACGTGAGCCACCATGCCTGGCCAAATCTCTGGCTTTAAATTGCCCTAGTAGGTTCTTCCTGGCCAGAAACTTAATGGTTAAAGCCCTCAAAATACAAGCCTAATAATGTTAGGCTTGTCCTAATAAACACAGAAATCAATCAATAGATGCTCATTGTATTTCTAGCCATTTGCAAATTGGAAACTCCCTTTCAAATTGAACTCCTTTCCAAAAAGCAAGAAACTCTCTCTCTCTCTCTTCTTTTTTTTTTTTTTTGAGTATTGCCTTCAGTCTCAGTCCAGTTTTTCTGGAGTGGCCTTAAATGTTGGTACATCTCCACCTTTGCACAACAGATTCAATATTTAACCTCAGGGATGAGTTATTTAGCATTAAATTTGGGGAAATAATGGGTGATCAAGTAAGAAATTTCTGTTAAATGCTAAAAAATAAAAGCCCAGTCATGTGTAAGTATTTTTTCCCCCCTGAAACCAGTAAGCTTGCTCTGAATGGAATTTAAAACCAACAAACGAAAGAAAAAACACAAATATATTTCAAGACACAAATATTGTAAGGTTTTTGGATGGTTGGCGCCAGAGAAAGAAAGACGAGCAGCGTGAAAAGGGCAGGCAACGAGGCTTTATTTGAGCGCTCCCGGGCGAGGTTCATGGGTCCTGAGAGAGGGGCCAGAGAAGTCTCACCGCCCAGAAGTTTTGAGCGGGCTTATATATGTTTTAGAGTTGGGGGATGGGGGTTTTTTGGCGAGAAGAGTTTTACGCGAAAAGTGGGGAACTCTTTGTTGCAGTTTTAGGGCACTTATTGAGAAATAGGAGGGGCTGGTGGTGTGTGTGGATTCCAGGAGGGGCTGGTGGTATGTGTGGACTCCAGGGACTGAAACTTCTCTTATCTGGGTGAATATTCAGGCGTGGTTATTCTTTAACTTAGCTGGGCCTAGCAGTTATTTTTGGCGGGTCTCATGGGCTTCTTTTTCTTTCTTTTTTTCTTTAGGGAGGGGAGGGGTGCCTGCCACCAGCCTTACAAATATCACATTGCTCTTTTTGGGAAGGAAACAACACTCAGTTTCACTTCATCCAAACTCATTCAGGAGACCATACAATTCCTCCCTAGGCCATGCCCCTGCTCTGCCGGGAGAGCAGCCAGGGAATGGACAGTGTTGCCACCAAAGCCTCCTTTCTGCTCTTTAGATACGCAAAGCTCAAGTCCAACGTGGTGAACTTTGAGGAAAAACTTTATAATACCTGTAATAAGAACATCTTCCGGCTCTCAGACAAAATGTGTGACACTATACCTGTTTTCCCCATAACCCTGACATCACAGAAGAGGAAGAAGTACGTGCAAAAATGGAGAAAGAAGGTTGAAACCCTCAGAGATTTGCGCACACGAGATACGATCCAAGCTGGTTATTTTTTATACTGGAAAATAAACCAAGCCCAGGATAAGAGATGGAAAAACAGAATTAGAATGAAGATTTGTGCTTGAAAAGAATGGCATTTATAAGCATGTGCTTTTCCTCTATTTGGCATTCCATTTGCACCACCGAATAATAAGGGTGGGGTGACTTTCTTCTTGGAGCCCCAGGCCACTTGCATTCCAGAAGCTCTGCTAACACAGTTTGTTTGAAATGTTCTTAGCTTTTTTTTTCTTTTTTACTTCTGTAAATAGGGAGAAATGATCATTCCTAAGATATATTGTAAATTTAGGTCATGTCAATGTATCGGAGAAACAAGAAATTCAGAGCTGGCTTACAGCAAAATTATCTAGTCAGCGAAGTGTGTCTTTTGAAATGTAAACTTCCTCCATGCAGGTTTTCTGAACTGCACTTCCGTGATGCTAGAAGGGTAGTTCATTGTCCCTGGACTTGCCTTTCTTATCCCTCTCATTCCCCTCAGCTGGCTACTATAGTCTCCATTAAATTTATTTAGTCATCCTTTAGGTGAGTAGGTTAAGGTTGGGGGTGATATTAAGAAATGCACGTGGACAAGGCAATGAAAACTCTGTCATACAGGTGGAGTGATTTATACTCTCCTCCGCAAGCAAGCTAGCGTTCTTGAAGTTGCTGAATCTGTCACGAGGGAGGGGAATTTGGCCTAATGGCTGGGTTGGGGGTAGGGTCGGGGAGTGAGGAGACAAATGACTGGGCCTGATGCTGAGGGTCTTTTGTAAGGAATGTGGGAAGCACTTAGAATGGGCCTCGTACCCAGTTAAGCTTCCATGCATGCCAACTAGTAGCCTTTTCATACTTTTGGCATCATTTTGAAGGGAGTCGAAGACTTAAATGAAGGACTTCAAGGTTCGCATTGAAATATTAAGAAAGAGAAGAGGGGAAGAAAATACTCATCATTTATTGAGCCTTCACCATATGCCAGAGACTATTCTAGAGAATTTATAGGAATGATCAAATGAACCTTCCATAGCCCTGTGAGAGAAGTAGAATTTGGTATACTTAATGCCATTTCAATGGCCTGGTGCAGTGGCTCATACCTGTAATCCTAGCACTCTGGGAGGCCAAGGCTGGAGGATTGCTTGAGATCAGGAGTTTGAGACCAGCCTGAGCAAGAGCAAGACCCCATCTCTACTAAAAATAGAAAAATTAGCCGGGTGTTGTCACGCGCACCCGTAGTGCCAGCTACTTAGAAGGCTGAGGCAAGAGGGTCACTTGAGTCCAGGAGTTTGAGGTTGCAGTGAGCTACGATGATGCCACTGCACTCTACTCAGGGCAACAGAGGGAGAATCTGTCTCAAAAAAAAAAAAAAAAAAAAAAAAAAAAAAAAGCAACAGACACACACACACACATACACACACACACATAAAACAAAAAAACACAAAACATTTCATGAATATGGGAACTGACAGACAGAAGTTAACGTATAGCCACATCCTCATGTCCAAAGTGAGGCAGAGTCCAGATTACAGCCTACATCTTTTTGACTCCATATTTCATTTCGCTACTTCCTGGGTTGTACTGATAAGCTTTCAATCACACCAAAATCAATACAGCGTACTGCTGTCTACTGATGAGTGATTAGGCTCAGGGTCTTCTTCCAGTGTTGTTTTAGAACGGCTGATGACAATGGCAATCAAATGTACATCAGAGGGATGAATTTGAGTCAACAGATATTATTGAGACCGTGTTACCTGCTGGCCAAATGGCAAGCTCATCAGCTCTTGCGATGTCTGATTGCACCCAAGCAAACCTGTTTTTATCCCCTGCGATGTGCTGATAACTCCCCATCCGCACGCCCAATTTAAGGCCTTGATTACTAGCACGGGACACAAAGTCCTGCTCCGCGGGCTTTCCTTGCACCTGCACCAACACCTTGCTCTTCTGAGTAAAGTTCTTTTATGCTACTGCCCCTATTATTTTTCCATCTTCTAGAACTGGAGCTCCACATCTGTGTATCAGCTACCTATTCCAAAAAATGTGTTGTATGTGTACTTCAATACGTTGACTCTACTGATATCTTGTACAAATTGCAGATGTTTCTTCACTTTTCTTCTGGGTTAGAAACTTTTCCCAGTGTAATGATTTTGACAGAAGAATCCACGTTTCTGCTCTCTGCTTTGTGAAACAAATGTACTAATCTTCCCCATCTATGATATAAATGCCTTGTCTTTGTGCAGTGCACAGTCTAAATAACCCAAAGGAATGATGCTGAGTAGCCAACAATTATTTATTGAATATCTATGTGCTGTGATATTTTTAGTAAGTAATAATAATAAAAGACGATACTTTTTGTCCTTAGGGAGCTTTTGTTTTGTGGACATTATCAATTTAATAAAAAAAATAAAAATTACAATATATATTGTGGCAAATGCTGAGGGGAAAAATTAAAGCAATGAAGTTATATATAAAACATTAGTTTTGAAAATTTACATATATTATGTACTAATATGTACGTTATGAAATATACACAAACATATAAATTAAAACAATCGGATGACAATAAATATGAGTGATGGTTCCCAATATAATCCCCAGTGGCTGCTCTTACATTTCTCTGTGGGCAAGTAGAACTTTCTGCAATGTTGGAAATCTTCCTTCTGTGCTGTTCACTGAATGGTAGCCACTAGCCATGTGTGGCTATTGAGTCTTTAAAATGTGGCTAGTGAGACTGAGGAACTGAATTTAAATTATCTTTGAATTAATTTAAAATCTAAATTTAAACAGCCATAAATGGCTAGTGGCTATTGGCTAGCAAGTCTGTAGAGAAAGCAATGTTTTGCTAAGGATGCAGGGTGTGAGGCAAGTAGAACATTGCCCTTGACCTTGATTTGTGGCGTCAATTTTACCTGCAGACCCTAAGGTTATCCTAACCCTAACCCAGTTTGACCTGCATTAATGACATGTGTTCTCCATTCAGTCTCTGAAAAACTTCCTCCTGAGTTCTAGGATACTTATTTCACTCTGCCTAACGCTGTTTATTGCGCTTCTGCTAAGATGTTCCCATCTATGTCTACGGTGACCCTGCTCCACCATGTGGTCTCATGGCTCCAGGTGTTGCCACTCTAGCTACCTCACTGCAGACTCCCTGAGTTGTACTCAGACCCCTGTGTTATGACAATTCTGTCCCCAGATCGTCCAAATCTTTAGGAATTGATTCTTCAACTTGGGATACTGGTTGTGTTATCAACTTGTTTTGCTTTTCCAAACACTCCCTAGAGCTTAATATAAAAAGCAGTCTTATCTTCTAGTCTCATCTTAAACTATTATTTAAAGCCAATATGTTCTACTAAACAGCTGCATAAAAATTTTCCTTAGAGGGTGCTTCTGTGTTTAGTCTTGGATTAAGTAATCCTTTTGGATATTTACTTGCATCTCCAGAGCATAGCGGCGCTATATATGCAAAGATTATTTGAGAGTCTCTAGTTGGTGCGGAAATATCAGGTTCAAGCAGGACGGTGGCCTTAGGCTGCATGAAAGTCCTTTAGACAGCTGCCACTCCAAAGGAAGCCTCATTAGAAGACTCCTGCACTAGAGGAGGTCAGAAGACCACCCAACAGGAGGTGAGTGGTAAATAAATTCAAAT
Source organism: Indri indri (assembly GCA_004363605.1). NCBI lineage: Eukaryota > Metazoa > Chordata > Mammalia > Primates > Indriidae > Indri > Indri indri. The sequence goes on along the minus strand of RJWJ010006821.1, from coordinate 54,433 downwards.
AAGCAGCACTCTGTCCCCCAAAGCTCCTTGCCCACTTGGACAAATAGCTCCATATCACTAGGTGTTTTATTCACAGCATGTGATCACACACGTGCGCTCAACCCCAGCAGGTCATCCAGGAACCTCAATATAGCAAGCAAGATCAAAACTCCTGAATTCAGCCTGGCTGGGGCTTCCTTATCCAAAACACAGGTAGAAGCATCAAAGCTAAGCCTCAGAATTTTTTTTCCCAGACATTCACATAAGCCTTGCAAGATTGATAAAAAAATAAAGAGGCAGTCTAAGCCAAAATATTAAAATAATCTTAAACAAAAAGAGAAGAGTCACGCCTAAAAACTTTTGGTTTGGGATAAGACAACAACAAAAAATCATGATATTATAAAGCAGAGTAAAATAATCCCAAGGAAACAAAAGATGCGAATTATTAAACATAAGAAGAGAAACAAATTAATTAATAAACAGCACAAACACTAGAATTGAAAAAAGATTTGGTTCTTTAAATAAACCGATAAAATAGAGAAGCATTTCATTTACACAATAATGAGAATGAGAAAGTGGTTATAATTCACAAGAGGATATAATATATAAAATTCTATAGTAATTATGTTTTAATATCTTGATGAAATGGAGAACATTGCAAGTATGTAAATTACTGTCATTGACTAATAAAAGAGAAGTGAACCTAATACACTCCAAACCATAAATAAATTGAAAGACAAAAGATCATGAATAGCAATAAAAATTTGGCCCAAGATAGTTTTAAAGAAAATTCTCATAACCTTTGGGTAATACGTGATTCTCATGATATTTAACAACGCTTGGATTTAAAAGTTTTTTTAGCCATGCCTATTAGAGCCTCTCTGAGATTAGGAAAAGGGGAAAGGTCATGCACTGCCCCAGGACCGCCACACCGTCTGGGCTGTCCGTGCCTCCATGGCCCTGCACAACCCATCCAAGCAAAGATAGACAGAGAAGCTGCTGTTTAGGGTCCAGGAAACTCAGATCATAATTTTAGGGGAAGTGGAGAATGCAGACAATCTGAAAGTCAAGTAGACATATATTACTTCCTAGTATTTTCAAAATTCTGAATAAAATAAAGTGAACAGGATGTATTTCAAATGGTGTTGGACAAAGGCAATGTTAAATAGACATAAGAAAGAGTACAACTTTGAAAATGATGGGAATCGGTTTTAAAAAACGGAATTACATTAAGGTACATTATCAAGTACAAAATCTGAACTACTGGACTCAAAACAAAGAATTATAAATTTTAATTTATAATCTAATTTATAAACAATTTTAAATAGATGGGCAGCTATATGATATTCTCAAGAGATATATCTAAATTGATAAGACATTAATTGTAAAAACATAAATAAGTTTTATAAAACACACGTAAGCCATAACAAAGCAGGGCTCCCAAGATTACTGTCTACGCCTATTACTGTCAATGCATAACAAACCACCCAGATTTAGTGGCACGAGCAATAGACATTTTTGCAGATTCCGTGGTCAGGAATTATGAGGCATAGCAGATCTGACTCATCAGTATTCCGTAATGTCTGAGATCTTATTGGGAAAGATGTTTTTCTTAGTCCATTTGGGCTGCTATAACAAAATACCATAACATGGATGGTTTATCAACAACAGAAATGTACTCCTCACTGTTCTGTAGGCTGGAAGTCTGAGATCATGCTGCCAGCAGGGTTAGGTTTTGGTGAGGGGCCTCTTCCTGTTTGCAGACTGCTGACTTCTCCCATATCTTCACCTGGTGGAAAGAGAGTGTGCTAGCTCTCTGGCCTCTTCTTATAAGGGCATTAATTAATTCCTTTCATAAGGGCTCTACTCTCATGACCTATTTAATAATTACCTCGCAAAGGTGCCTCCTTCTAATACTATCACGTTCATACCAAAGGTTAGGATTTCAGCATATACATTTAGCAGGGGCACAAACATTCGGTCTGTAACAATCTGGAAGTCATTCACATGCTTGTGGCCAGAATCACCCGAAGTCTCCTTCACTTACGCGTGCAGAGTGTGGGCTGGCATGAATGAAAGGTTAGACTTAGCTGGGATTGTCTATTGGTGTCCCTGTACATGCCTTGCCCACATGGCTTGGACTTCTGGCAGCAGGATAGTTGGGTTATGAGAGAGAGAATTCCAAGGCCAAATATTTCAAGAAACTAGGCAGAAGCTACATGGTTTTTTATGACTTAGCTCAGAAGTCACATAGCATCATTTTTATCAAACTCTATTGGTTGAAGCAGCCATAAGTCCATTGATGGAATCTTTTCTAAATTTCCATAACAACAGATGATGTGGAATCCAAAGCAAAAAGCATTAAGTGAGTCCATCAGTTCATTTACTACAGAGTATCGTTGACAATGAGGCTAAAACTGTTGGGAATCTTTATGTGTTAAAAAATTATGTCAAAATATATGATGCAAAGCATTTTCCCTCTCTAATTTTTCAAATCAAGTCTTTAAAAATAAAAAGGATCTAATTTCCATACAAATGAACAAATGAAAGTTAACTTGATATATTCAATTAAACATTTGCACACAAGGAAAAATGCACATTTTTTCTGTGTCGATTGATAATTTCAAAATTAACATATGTTAGGCCACAAAGGAAATGTCAATAACATGTTCAAAACATAAATTGTATGGGCCATTTTCTCTGCCTTTATACTGCCTGTAATAAAACTAAAAATAAATAGAAAAAAATAAATGTTTAACACTGAAAAGCAATAACACAGCAATTAAAAAGTCTTCTAAATATCATGTGTCAAATAGGGAATCAAAAATGCAATTACAGGCTTTTTACTATAATAATTAGTGAAAAGACAACAGCTCATGGTGAAATATCTGGGAATAGCTAGTTCTGACTCAGAAAAAAATAAGCATACACTTATTTTATACACTTAATTTCTATCCACAGGTGTTCTGAAAGTTTTAAGTTCCAATATGATAATTCTATCTATCATCCGTGTAATCTCTCATTTATCTATCTGTTCAATATTCATTCTTTACATCATTTGTCTGTGTGTATTACAGTTGCCATGGCAGGGAGCAATCTAAATGCTTATCAATGGACCATTAATTCAATAAATAAGGCATTACTTCAATAAATTGTGGAACTTCTATACAGTTATATGAAACCATCGTATAAACATGGAGAAATGCCAATGATACAATAGGGTTAAAAAAGAAGACTTCAAAGAAGGATACAGAGCCAAGTTTGCTTGTATGCAGGAAACCTAGAAGAATATAGCAGAAGGAAGGCTGTATCTATTCCATCCTTCCTTTCTTCTTTCTGCCGAAGCCCTGAATTTTTTGCAGGTAATTCACCATCCACCGCATAGCCATGTGCTTTACTACGTTAAGCACAATAATCTCATTTTCCTTCCTAGTGATTTGTTTAGGAGTGACATGCGACTCACTTCTGATAGATGATATGAAGGGGCATCTCCTGGAGGATTCTGGAAAATGTTTTCTCGTTCTTAAAAGGATGAAAGAGTACCTCTTTTTCAATTTAATATTTTTATGTTTGCATATTATGTTTAGAAACTGCTGTAGCTACCTTGCAGTCCCGAGGGAAGCTAAGCCAATATGATAAAAATTGCTAGTAGAAGAGGAAAAGCACCTACTTTGAATCACTGAATAAACCAGCCTGGAAGATGCTGCCTTCTCTTGGAATTACTCTAGAAGATACTACCTTTTCCTTGTCTTTCAGCCAGTCGAGCTGGTGCCGCCTGCCTCTTATTTGCAGCTGAAGTCACTCTACTTGATACATAAGCCGTGCATCAAAAATGTTACTGAGGACAAGATTGTGTGCATTATTTATTTTTTCTGTTGTTTTTTCCCTGATTGGCTTTTTTTTTTTTTATGTTTTGTAAATGTTTATATTACTGGGCTTATTAACATTTTTGCTTGATGGAGATTTTTCTATTTTTCCTGAGACTACTGAAGCTCTGCCAGTCTTGGCCCTATTTCTCAAGCCAGTTGTTAAAGGAATAATCAAAGAAGTTTTACATTAGGCCAAATATACGTGGGGATGACTTCAAGTATTATGTACCTGGGCACAAGGATATCTTATTTCAATGTAAATAATAAGTGATCCTGGTCTTAGAATTATGGAAGGCATAATATCCTGAGGGAAAAGACACTTCTAAGTACATGTCCCAGCAAAGAAACAAATAGTAGAAGTTCAGCAAATTTATGCAATTAAAGGAGAAGAAAGAAAAAATGTAGGTATTTACATGGAGGAGGCCCAGATAACAAGAGTGTAACCTTATTCTTGGAGATATTTCTCCGGGTCTTTCTGAAGATGTGGGAAGCAAAAATTAAAACTATTGACCCTTTATTTAAGACAAGGAAAGCATAGCTCCGAGTCTTTCATTCACAAGTACCAGAAATACAGATGCTGTTAAAGGACGTTAAGAATTAATAATGACTAGTGACATAAATATCCACAAGTAATTTGAGATTTTTATATTCTATATTGCTTGAAGTGATTATTGAAATATTTTGAAATTTGAAGAAATGAACCCAAAACACATTATACCTAAAATTGAATATTTTCAATTATAGAAACTTGACATACTTTATTTTGGATTTCCCCCTGGTTTTTTTTTTTTTTTTGGCCTCAAAGCCAAGGTTAGAGCCTATGTCTTAGGATTCTTCCAGTTTAAGAAGAGAGTTAGATAATTCAAACTCAAGTTTAAAGGACACTTATTTTTAGCCCCAACTAAACAAAATATCCAACGTCACCTAGCTTCAGGTTTGGTTTGATCCAGGGAGTTAAAGAATGTCATTAAAGTTCTGAACCTCTATCTCTTAGACAAGGCTTTCAAAATTTTTTTAGCCATGCCTATTAGAGCCTCTTTGAGACCAGGAAAAGGGGAAAGGTCATGCACTGCCCCAGGACCGCTGCACTGTCTGAGCTGTCCATGCCTCCATGGCCCTGCACCACCCATCCAAGCAAAGATAGACAGAGAAGCTGCTGTTTAGGGTCCAGGAAACTCAGATCATATTTTTCTGTGTGATGTGCATGATGGTTCCTGACAGCCTAAAGCTTTGATCCTACTAGCAATTCAGCCTCAGCACAAGGAAAGTTACTTTCTGATAGCATCGGAAGAAATACTGTAGGTAAGGAGAAGTCCCATTTGCCCCCTTTTGATGATACTTTTATTTCTTAATCCTTCCTTGTGGCCTGAGGGCATTTGGACTGTGTGATTCATGAGGTCAGTCTCATTCCCACTGCTGGGTAGTTGGTGGGGAGTGCGGTTAATCTCTCCTAAACCACGTAGTATGGTTTCACGATAGCAAAGAGGGTAGATTCTTACTAGAGGAAGGTGGAGGGGTGTTTGTCAGGAAAGAAACTGATACAAGCAGTAGGAGAAAACAAAGTCTGCCTATTTCTCTGACAAAATTAGTTTTCATGACTCCATGTTGTTTGGTTCTCTTGCTAGGGCCAATGTAATGGTCAAGAGAAATCCCGATAGGGAAAATTAAAGTGATTTTTTTTAGCCTATATAATGTCCTTCGAAATCACCAATTAGCTTCATAAGGAAGTTGATGGGTCAAGTGGAGAGCTTGATGGTTGCTGCCAGGAGGGGCTGCCTCCATCCTCTCACAGCACCAGTGGCACGAAAGAAAGGGGAGAAGCCGACAGGCACAAGCATCCCTGAATGCCGACACCCAAAGAAAGGCCTCCAGGGACAATATTCCCCAGGGCATGAGAGAAATCCACTTTTCATTTTATGTATCCTGACTAGATGAACTCTTTCAAGCACAATAGCCCAGTTATTTTTCTTTGGCCATCTACATCCTAACTACTCCCCAAGAGTGAAACCCAAAGTAGGGAGTATCACTGAATTCACCATAGAGACTAATATGACACTGACAGTTGTACAGAAATATTATAACCTACAATGAACATTTGACTTTTGATATTATTTCTCCAGCACAAAAAAGAGTCATTAAATAGAGAACAAAGAGTCTATTAAATAGAGGAAAATATTTCAAAATTATTCATGTTAAGGTCTCAGTAGCATACTGGGTAGGAATACACAGTTACGGAAATAAGAAGGAAAATTAATACATGAATTTTAATTTCTGTTCTGCATCACTTCACAGTATGTTTGAGCTTTTAAAAACTTGTTGAGGCTGCATTATTTATAATTGGTCTGAAATAAAGCAATGTCAAAAGGAAGGCAAAATGGGTTTTTTAAAAAGATACTAATACTGGCAATGTCAAAAGGCATAATTTTTAAAGCTTTATAGAAAATTGTTAGGGTTTTAAGTATAATTGAATTAGATTATGGTTGAATTCAGAGCTAATCATTTTTTGCTAGAAAAGGAGTGCATTGTAGAATAACAAAATAAACCTGCCCAGTACCTCTTCTCAGATAACTTTAAATGCATTCATCATTGTTTTATTGTTGTAGAAATTTTGCTTTAAAAATTGATAGACATTTATTGAAGGATACCTTTCTGAGCCTATTCATTTATTTCCCTGCTTTCCAATTTCCCATTGGAAAATAACTTCCCATTGTAAAATAAAAATTGAAATTTTTGCCACAAAGCTAAATTAGACAAAGTCCGTACCAAGACCAGAAATTAGGAAACAGTCCTATCTACAAGATGATGAAAGCAGTTTTGCTACTTACAGAAGGAGACTGTGCTCCACCTAAGAATGAGCTACAATGTCCAACATGGAAAAGAAAACACTTTCTATGTGGAAAACCTGTCTTCACCAGAATTCATACGTCATCTTTGATAGAACTGAAGTCCATATCTCACACTTCCAACCATCTCTCTTTAAAATTAGAGAAAATATCAATATTCTTACTTTCTTCTTGTTCTGAAATCAAAGTTTTGGACAATGATCCATCTAATATAAAATTTTTCAAATCTTGGCATGCTCATGTACAAGTAAAAAGTAAATAAATCTATACAATACATCAAAAGATGCAGTAATTCAAACAATGAAATGTAAGTAAATTAATAAGCTCTCTTCCCACCACCAAAGTAAGCATGTTATATGACACAGTAAAAAGAAATGAAACAAGGACATTATATACTTTGTATTTTCAAGAAAGCATTATTTGAGAAAAAAAAAATAAACAGCATTTAAAAGCAAAGCAATAAACCCACTGGAGAGCACATTGACTATATGAGAAAATCAGATAAGTGAATTAGAAAGTTGGTGAATTTTCCATGACTTCCAGGGGAAAAGATGAAGAGAAAAATATAATGAATTAAAAATAAGAAATATTGAGGACAGACCCAGTTAATTCAAAATGTATACATAATTGTTAATCCATACGGAAAGAGGAAACTCACCAATAATGAGAATCAAAAATAATAAGATATTATTTTTTATTCACATGATGGGTAAAAATTAGTAGGAAATCTGATAATAGGAAGTGTTGAAAAGATAACTTATGCAGTACTAATAAGAATCTTGATTAGTTAGTATGATCATTTTGGAATTGAAATTGACAATTGATTTCCAATTTTTATGTAATTGCCATATATACATACAATTTGACTTTACGTTTATCTCAAATATTCATACTCTACAACCCAACAATTAAACTGCTGGGTATGTTGCTCCCTGGGTTTGGAGGCTTTCAGAAGGAGACCTAGAGACTAAGATTTCAGTGAAAATAGTTTTGTTGTGTGTGAGGTAATTCCAGGGTGCCAGTAGGAGACTGGAAGTGAGGCGGGGAAGCAAGCCAACGCAAGATGGATTATCAACAAGTTATTGCTATGCACTATGGGAGCTCAGTCTGATGAAGCGAATGTAGGAGACAGTGTAGAACACACCTTCAGAGTTACTCCAGTCAAAGGTGAGCAATCGGAGGTATTTATCTCCTGCTCCCTGCCCAGCACTGGTTAAGAGTTATTTCTGGGAGCACTAATTTTTGTGCACTTTCAGCTTGCCCTAAGCTTGCTCCCAGCTAGGAAATCACTCTCAGGCTGTTTGCAGCCAGCAGGTGTTCGCAATAGGCAGCCTTCAGAGCGTGCACAGAGAGAACAAGAATAGGGCATGGAAAGTGTCTGTGCTGCAGTACCTTAATGAAAGCGGACCATGCGTAAAAGGAAATCTATAAAAATATACACAATATTTAATCATTTGTAATAGAAAAAGTGGAAACAATTGAATGCCCACCATTAGGAAGGTGAATAATAAAATGTGATGTAGGTATGAGGAATAAACTAGATGTCTATATATCCACATTTCTAGATCTTAAAATCAATAAAGATAAGTTACGGAATGATACATACATTTATTAGAGCCTTTATATAAATTTAATAACAAATTATATAAATAAATGACACATATATATATAATAGCAGTTTTAAATTTCAAAATTTGCCAAACAATGTAAACATGCATAACATATGTTAACGGAAATTAACAAAGGCCTAGGACACAAAGAAAATTCATGATGCTTTTTACTTCTTAGAAGTGGGATAGGAACAAATAACAAAATGAACTTTACATTTATCCGTAATCTTTCTTTCTTTAATTAAAAAATGAACTTGAATAGAACATCTTTATGTTAAAATGTCAATTCTTGCATGGGCCCTTGGATCTTGTTCTCGGTAAATTTCTCTTGATTTTGTCAAAATAAAAAGAAAACAGAAAATAAAAAGCAAGTAAACATAAAAATGGAAGACGGAGAAAGAGCAAGAAAAAATTAAAAGTATCCTTAAGCTAAAATGGGCATTAAAAGTTTGGATATAAATTGTTCTAGGCAAAAACAACTGGTGAACTATCTGAATTTCATGACTAAGAAAGCAAGTCTTGCTTTATTCCTGATTTTCACTGGAACGCTTCTATTTGCCTCTGCACCATTCCTGCTCAGCATCCTTTGTCAGGGCCCTCTTCCCCCGGGCCCTGCTCCGTGGCCACCAGCCGCTTGCCCAGTTCATTGGCCACAGGTAGATCTAAGTAAGCAACATCGATCGGATTCTCTCCTGGATACATTTGTGATTTGAATTTAGAAACTATGTAGACATTGTCTCCACTCTGAAGGCCGTTCATTCTAAGCAGAGACACACAATCTTTGGGGTGTGTGGGTAGGGGAGCGGGAGGGGCAGAGAGAGAGAGAGAGACTTGATTTCTGCACACATTTTTGTTTTGGTTCCAACATTTTGTGAGACTTCATTTCTTGCCATTGGGCTCCCTGGTGGTAAGTCCTCTTTTTCGTTCTGCTCCTATTTGAACTGATTAACATGGATTTTTGTACCTTACCACCAAAAGGTCTTTGACTAAGATATTATTGTTTTAATTTGATTCCCGTCTCCCTCTCCCTGCCTCCCTTCTTTTCTCCCTTCCTTCTTTTTCTCTGTCTTTCTTTCTAGCCATCAATGTATCTTTCTTTTTTTTGTCTGAGAGAGTATTTGTATCTGCATATTTACTGAAGATAAACATAATATTTATTAATACATATTATTCTTTAGATATTTCTCTTGATAAAATGTTTTCCTTCTATAAATGTTTACTATCATCTATTAAAGTTCATTAAAATTTTTCTAACTTTCAGCCATTTTTGCCACCTTCGAATGGATTCTATTTCGTGATATATTATTTTAAAATTTGCTTCTATGTTTATAAGATGTATTATTCTAGAGTTTTCTTTTTTCATGCAATCTTTACCATATTTTATGTCAGGCATATGTTAACACTGTAAAATTATTTGTAAAGTTTCTTATTTTACTATGGTCTTCCCAATTGTAAACCACATTTAAAATGTTAAAGAGCTCATCCAGAAAACAGAATAGACAGGTGCCTTTATAGGGAGTGGCTTACTTTTTAACATCTCTCATTTTATTTGATAGTTATTGTTTAATTGCCATTTTTACCGTATACCGAGTCAGTTACAATAGTAACTAGGTATCTAGAAAACTGTACACTTTATGTAGAAACACTACAGACAATTGTACTTTTGCCTTTTGATACAGTTCTGAGACTGGGAGTGGTAGTCAGGAAGGACTTTTGCTTCATCTATAATGTTTTAAAGATTTTACAAGGATTGCATTCACGCAGTTCTGGTATTAAAGAATTAATTCTTTAAAATTAGGAACTTAATAAAGGATTAGATTAAATACAATGAATATATGTTTTCCATGTAATGTTATCTCTTTCAGAAACAAAAATTACGAAGATCCGAATCACATGATAAAAAATATAGTTAAAATATATAAATGAAATTAATACGATGATATATGAAGAAATAAATAAGAAGTTTAGCTTGGATTATTAAAAGTACTCGACTGAATAAAGTTTATTCAAAAGAATAAATATGTAAGAGTTGACAAGAAAATTATGAAAAAATAATGAGGGTACACTTACATTAGCACATATCACAGAGCATTTAAAATAGTCATGGTGTTGGTTTCAAAAATAATATTTCAAAAAAAATTACATTTCAGTGGATTAAATGAGAATGCCTGGACTTAGATGCTAGTTTATACAACAATTATATATATTCAAAACAGAATGGAAATCCTATTCAATAAATATTTAAGAAATTAAGTCAAGATGGCAGCTAGCTTATATAATAAAAATATCTAAATTACATTCTGTTCCATAATTTACACCAAATAATTCCATATATATATATAACTGTGGATGTGTTTCTGTGTGTATATGTACATAATAAAGGTTGAAATTTTAAAAATATGTGTAACAGAAAAATAACAGTTTATTAAATTTGAGGATGGTAAAGTTTCATACCAATGACAAAAACTACAGAAATAAAAATCAATCCACATAAACACATAAAGGTTAAAACATTTCTTGGCCAATACATAGAAGAAAAAAGACAAGCTGGGAGAAAGCATTTCTATTGATAGTATAACAAATATGGTTTTAAAATACTAACAGAGATCTTTTATGTCCTTAAGCAAAATGTACTTTGGAATGTTAAATTTGTACAAAAATAAAGAAACAAAAATGTTGATTCTCATTAGTGATTAAGAAATGCAGATTGAAGCAGCAGGAAGTTAACTTGTTACTTACCACCTAACAAAGTTGGAAAGGAAGCCATACCAGGCTGCCGATTCTGAGATATACAAGAGTTTAGTTAAAAGAGACCTTCACTCAGCCTTTTATATCCAGCAAGAGCACACCTCTCAAATTCTTGTGAACTTGAGTCAGAAGAGTAAAGTGTCTCTAAGGTTCCCCTTACATCCTGGCTTTACGTTTTAGGTTTAATATTGACTTATGCACCTGTTGTTTCATCGGAGACAATTTAGGCTAATGCAGTCCAATAGAACTTACTTCAATGATGGAAAATACATTGTCCAATAGGGGAACCACATGGCTATTGAGCATGTGGAATGTGGATAGCATAACTGAGAAACTGAATTTCTAATGTTATTTAATTTTTATTTGCCATTCAATGCCACATATGGCTAATGGTTACCATATCGCACAGTGCAGCTCTAGGAAAACCCCATCATGCCTCTCATACTCGCTTAACCTCAGTCAGCGCTAGATGTGTACCTCTCTCAAGCCACCCATCTGCTACTTTCTTTGCAAATATCCAAGGGAATAACCATCCTCCTATCAAAGGCAAATGCCAGTGATGTCTTCCTTCTTGCTGACTCAAAGACTTTACCTTCTTGTTTTTCTTTCTCTTTCATCTACTTGCACTGGATCATCTGTAAAAATACCTGTGAAAGTGTTAGCGAAAAATCTGCCATTGCTTATTCTCTGTCCCTGAGACTGTGTCTGTTTTATTTTGTTCCTATTCAAAGCAAAACTTGATGACAGAGTTGTTAAAATAGCTCGACATTTCCCTATACTTAATTCTTTATTCCCCTTCATTCCACTAAGGCTGCTCTTGACAAAACCAGTTATACTTACCATATTACTAAAAGTATGGTTATTTCCCTTCCTTTTCATAGCTTGACTTCTCAGAAACATTTGTTACATCTCTAGTGAATTAAAGATGTTCAAGTCATGGTGTGGAGAGCTGTGCTATTACTTCTTTTACCCATTAATTTAGGGTGAGGGAGAGATGGAGGTAAGGAATTTTTAGGGGAGGAAAACACTAGAAAATCGTTATCTTGACTAATGAGAATGTGACTATTATTAATGAAATACAACAGAACTATTAAGTAGTATACTTAAGATTTGTCCATTTTTTGTAAATTTATTTCATTAATAATAATAAAATTATAAACAAATATTGATCATTAGTTAAAATATGCTTGCAAAAGGTAGGCTCACTATGTAATTCTTTCAACTTTTATGAGTATTTAAAATTTTTCATAATTAAATTGGGGGAGGATATAACAACATTAAGGAAAGAAGATAATATTAAATACAAACAGGACAGAATAATAATAAAAGAAATAATGAAAGAAAATATACCCAAGCAGATAATAAGTGGAATCTTCAGATTGAAAGTTCTCATTTATTCCCTGGCAGAAAAAAACATTAGAAAGAAGCAATACCTTAGAGTATTTCTTGAATTTTAATAGTAGAGAATGACTATTGCAAACTTTAATAAAGATTGAACTGGTTCCTAACAAAGAAAAGAGAATCTACTTTATACGTTTTTTTTTTTAACTACAATATAAGAAATTAGAAAACCACAGAACAGCATCTTGAAACTATTAAAGTATTACAAATGACATGTCTTATATTTAGCTAATATAAAATTCACTTGTCAGATAAAAATTAAATAATTTTTGACAAGGTAAAACCCTCAAAGAAATATAGCAGCTGAGTACAATATTTGGGAAAAAACTGAAAGGATATATTAAACAAATTATGTATAGACAGAGGAAGATGGAAAGAAAAGGAAACTGGCGAGCAATGATCTTATACTTTCTCTATACATGGTTCAGTACATCATGATAATATGATAGGTAATTTTAATATATGTTAAATAGAGATTATTAGACAGAAGACTCTTGATGAATCTAATAATGTAATGATATACAAGAAATAAAACCTAAATCATCATTTTAAAAAACTCCAAGTGACTTATATAATGGGAAGGATGACTGAAATGTTTGCAGAGTGGTGAGATAAAGCAAATTAAAATTTACATATTTATTAGTGAGAGTAAATAAAATATGAATAATCATTAATATTATTTCTATGTATGTATAAAAAAGGAAATTTAACATTAAATGGGATTGATAGGAATGCAAATATATTGAAAAACAGTAGAATATTCTAATTACTGTGATTTGAAAGGGGGAACAGAATAAATTGGCATTGACCAATTCTGCAATGTAGGGGATGGATATGAACATATTTGTACAACAAAGTACACTAAATAATGAACATTAAGTAAGAAGACTAGAAATCCAAATGTATAGATTATCTCAACTCATGGGGATAAGCTGAATTTCATCATCTCAAATGAGAAGTTCAGATTGGATTAAATAACACTGTGTGCTGCTTAGGAAAAACAGAAAAGTGTTAGTATAATTGGTTAAAGATATTTAAAACGAATATGAATAAAAACAAAATTAATGCATCAATATAAATATAATGCAAAATGGATTCAAGACCAAACATTTAAAATAGAACCATGAAAAATATTCTTGACCAGGTGCAGTGGCTCATGCCTGTAATCCTAGCACTTTGGGAGGCTGAGGCAGTAGGATCACTTGAAGCCAGGAGTTGAAGATCAGCCTGAGTAACATAGTGAGACCCTGTCTCTACAAAAAATGGAAAAATTAGCTCAGCAGGGTGGTGTACACCTGTATTCCCAGCTACTCAGGAGGCTGAGGCAGCAGGATTGTTTGACCCCAGGAGTTTGAGGTTGCAGTGAGCTATGATTGCACCACTGCACTCCAGCCAGGGAAAGGAAGCAAGACGAGACCTTGTCTCAAAAAAAAAAAAAAAAAAAAAGGAAAGAAAAATACTCTTAACATTAAAATATAAGATCTTGTGATGTACAGCTTGTTCAGAATACAGAAAATGGGCAGTACTGCCAGTCTACTTTTACAGGCTGCCATATTCTTCTAATAAAAGAAGAAACAGAGATAATAAAAGAGAGGATCATTATTGGCCAGTTTCTCTTAAAAATGTAAGTAGAAAAATTCTAAATAAAATATTACAAAGATAACCAAGTAGTATATAAATTAATAATTTAACAGAGGGATAGTTATTAACCTGATACGGGCGTCTATTAAAAACTGATAACTAATATTACACTTAATGGTGAAAGACTGGATGTTTCAATCTAAGTTCAACAACAACAAAAAAGTAAGATTATTAACTCTCAGTTCCTGGCTCCCAAAATTTTCACCCTTTTCCATTTGGTGGCTCTTCTCCTAGACCTGGAAATTTCACTGTGTTATGGTAATCAATTTTGTTGAGAGCCAAAGTAAAAATAAGAAACTTCACAGGGCATGTACTATGAATTTTTAACTTGTGCCAGCCTCTGTATTAATTTCTTAACACATATTACATTGATTAATTCTTAACAAAACTCTTTTATATACATATACACACACATATAGCTCCCCTTTTTTTACATTGTGAAAATTGATGCTCCCCCAAATTAAGTAATTTGCTTGAACTCACAGAACTTATGAAAGATAAAGTTACGAGTCTAATGCAGGACTGTTTGACTCCAACCCTGGCATTTAGAAAGCAATTTTAGAATTCTGAAATTCCAGAACATTTAAATTTTTTTATTTAATGAGTGTTCTTTATTAATTAGGGTTTATTAAAACCCTTTTCCTTCTCATAGCAAAAAACTTCCCAACTTTAAAAAAACTTATTTAATAAATGACCGTAAATTCCTTGAAACAATTCTTATCAACTTACAACAAATATTGTTAATTGATGCAGGAAATATATTATCTAGTTTCTCAAATGAGAAACATATATAAATATATGTATACACACACAGCACTGTACCATAAATTTAAAAGAATAGCTCTTTAGTAGTCACTGATACCGAATTTATTTTGTATATTTCCATATTCTGAATTTCTGGGTATTACTAATGAATCCTTTGTTTTATTTCTGCACCAGATTTATTTTTCTCTGAGGAATATCCTATAGCTCTGATGAAGTTAGCATGCTTCTCAGTGGATATATGCTTACTACTGGTTCTATATCCCTAAGGGTACAAATAAAAATAGTCAGGTTTATTGCTTTTCAGATTATAGAGCAATTTAACATTTTATGGATTAGACTTTATGATTCCACTCCATAAATATCACAGGAACTTTTTGCTCTATGTCACTCAGCAGAAAAAAGTACATTTCATTATTCCTACTTCATATACTAAATCATTGATTTCTATTAATGAAGCAACCCTTCCTCAAACCAATTTATTTCAGAATGACATTTTTAAAAAATTAGAACTGTACTTGGTCTACAATCTTATTTTTCAAAGGCACAACCTGTGATCAAGGGTTTAAGGTGACTAATTCCCACAGCTAATATAACTTGCACATTTTTATCTATTCATCTAAAAGCTGTGTCGGTTTTCTTTTCACATTTCATTTTTAATACACATAAAGTTTTGTTACGTGTATGGTGTAAGAAGAGATACAATCTTCTAAAAATGAATTCTTAATAATCCTTTGCCATTATTGACAAGACTATTCCGCCTGTCCTTACCCCCACAACCACTCCCAGTGATCTGCTATGTGACCTCTGCTTGCTATTAATATTATATATAGATCTTTTTCAGGACTCTCCATTCTCTCACATCAGTTTGCTTGATATTTATCTACCTTTGCACCAATAACATAATGTTTTAATTACTACAGTTTGAGTTCTTCCAACACTTGATTTTGCAAAAATCGCTTGGCTGTTCTTGGCATTTTATACTTACAAGTAAAATTCAGATCAGCTTCTCAAATTTCACAAAAAAAGTCTGGAATTTTTAGTAGGATTACTTTATATTTATCATATGTCTATAGAAGTAGATATAAATTCAGAGGAAATTTACATTATATATCATATATACTACACATATGTAAAATACATGAGAAATTATATATAAGATGTGACAGCATTAGTGAAATTACATTATATTAGGGTTGCTCTGTCCAAGAAGAAAATACTAATTAGTAACAGACTTTGATAAATTAAAATTGTACCTTGTGACCTTTGTCAGCAGATCACTCTGAGGGTGTTAACTTTCTTGTACATCTGAGTTTGCCTATGCACGCACCAGAATGGCCTAGTGGGCTGCTGAAGATGAGCCACTTGATGCCAAAAGAGAAGCCTTGAGGAAAATTGGTACTTTACGACAGGAGTCTGCCATTTTCCTGATTTGCTGGCAAATTAATAAAACTCCCTTTCTTTCCCCCCAAACCACTTGTCCTCGTTCTTCTGATGAGGCCTTGGGAACAAGTGCCAAACTTTTGTCAACAATATAATTCCAACTAAGTGATGTCCTGAAAAAGGCAAAACAATGGAGACAGTTAAAAGATTAGTGGTTGCCAGGAGTTACATTGGAGGGAGGGATGAACAGGTGGAGCACAGAGGATTTTTAGGGTAGTGAAAATATTCTGTATGAGACTATAATGGTGGACACATGTCATTATACATTTGCCAAACCCCATAGAATATCCTACACCAAGAGTAAACACTTATGTAAACTATGGACTTTGGGTGACAATGATGTGTCAATGTTGGCTTATCAATCATAACAAAAGTACCACTCTGATGGGTACTGTTGATAATGGGGGAAGCTGTGTATGTGTCGGGGGTAAAGGGTATATGGGAAATCTCTGTACTTTTCTTTCAATTTTGCTGTGAATCTAAACTGCTATAAAAACTAAAGAGTATTTTAAAAGTAAAAAAAAAAAAAAGAGAGAGAAGTCTTATAACAGAAATTAACATGTCTGTCATGGAGCCAAATAAAGTACTGCCAGGTTACATCTGCCACAGCAATAACCGGAGAAAATGGCTAAAGAGAATATAGATGGGGCGACGAACATGCCTAATTAATGTACCTGATAAGATAGCCTTATAACTTATGGAACTAAACTAAAATAAATAAAAGAGAGATTTGATAAATCCAAAATCTCAGTGAGAGATTTAATGTAAGTATATCAATTTAGACAGCACATACAGACAAGAAAATCACTAAGCATATAGGAGATAGGATAAATTGAATTAATACATTTGATTTAATTGGCCCATATAAAACACTGCATGCCAAAGCTGAAGAAAATAAATTTCATATGGGTTACACACCAAGCCAACTGACTACATGCCTGTTGATAACACAGTTTTAAGAATTTAAAAGGAATGAAATTATTCAAATTATGTTATTTGACTATAATTGTAGTATTTGAGACAAGAATAACAAAAGTTAACTGATAAACCCCACGTGTTTGGAATTTATAAAATACATACATCAACAAAAAATGGAAATTAGAGTATATTTAAAATTAATTTATTAGGAAAATAATACATACAAAAATATAAAATTCAAGTAAAGCCATCATTAGTGGAAGATGCATAGCCTTAATTATGTTAGGAGAGAAAGGCGGAAGATAAATGAGCTAAGCATCCAACTGAAGAAGACAGAGAAGAACAGTGAAAAGTAATAAATAATAATAATAGAAATAAGATAATATTATAAACCAATATAAAAGCAAGCAATATATAACAGAGAGTTTAAACCAAAATGAAAACTTGTTTTATTGTGAAGATTAATAAATTTGGTGCATCTTGGGTAAGATTGATAAAGGAAGATAGAGAAAGTATAAATAACATCAGTAATGAAAAAAAGCATCACTGCAGAAACTGCAGATATTAAGACGATAATGTCATAAATGTATTATGCTAATAATGTGAAAATTCTCATTTATATAGCTACACATATATGCGTGATCAATAATAACTCAAAAAGAAACAAAAAACTAAATAGTCATAGTATCATTTAATACATTGAGAAAGTAGTGAAGTATATTTCTTCAATAAAAATTCAGGTCTCAGTTGGATTTATTAGTAAATTTTATCAAGTTTTCAAAAAAAATAACTATTCCCAATATTAAACAAATTCTTTCAATAAACAGAGTAAGAGGAAACATTCCAAAATTCAATTTGTGATGCTATCATAACCTTCACAGAAACCTAAAAATATAAAAAATACACAAAAATATATAAAATTTTTACTCAAGGACATACATATATAAATATTCCTAAACAAAATATTAGCAAAGCTCCCTCTAGCAGTATGTAGAGAGTATAAGTTTGCACAACAAGTTTACACACAGAATGCAAGATTTGTTTGATATTGGAAACCAATTAACATCAGTACATTAACAGATCATGGAGAATATAAATATATGACTATCTCAACGGATATAGAAAAAGTACTTGATAGTTTCAACATCCTTTCATAATAAATAATTTGGCATATTTGGGCCTCACAAAGACCCTTTAATGCAAGTGTACTGCAATAAAATATAGCACAAGCTTCAAACTTAATGCTGAATCGTTGAAAATCATCACAACTGTGGAAGTCCTACAGATCAAAGGTAAAGAGATAACTCAGTAGGAAAAACAGCTAAAATTTGTACAAGCTCTTTATAATAGGAAATCCAAACCTATATATATATATATAAATGTGGTCAATTTCATTAATAATGAGGGATTTGAACATTACAATCACAATTCTACATGAATAATACAATTTTTGGCAAAAATTATAATTTAGCAATATCAAGTGGTGGCAAGCACGTGGCTATATGGAAATTCTCACACGCTGCTACTAGAGTATAACTGTATACATCTGTAAAACAGAATGACACGTTGAGTGATTTAGAAGCTATCCACAATCTATGGCTTAGTGAGTCCTTTTCTGTCAGATACTGTAAAGACCTGTATGCATGCTTTTATCAGGCAAATATGTACGAGAATGGTCATAGCACCATTTCTCTTGATAACTTCAAACTAGAAAGATTCCAAGTGTCCTGAACATTAAAATGTGTGAATAAATCAGGGCATGTGGACTATTATAAACAAGTAAAATAAATGAAAAACAGCTCAAACGACAAGGTTAAATCTATCAAACTCAGTGTAGAGCTAAAAAAAAAGTAAACCATGAGAAAAACCCTTGGGGAATATCTCCATTCATATGTTCAAACTGAGCAATGCTAACTGCATAGTTTAGGGATAGGTACGTAGCTGGTAAAAGTAAGATGAAAGGACAATATTGTCACAAAAGTCAGGATTTGAGTCCCTATTGAGGACCGAAAATTATAGGGAGTATAGTTGAGTGAGTTTAATTATCACGTTAGCAGCCAAGATTCTCAGAGAATACAACATTTTAACTGAGGGAAAAAAAAAAAGTGAAAGAGAAGCCTGGAATAGAAATTAGAAAGTATTGTTTTTGCTGTCTGTTTCTGAAACACCAGCCAAATAAAGCTCACACAGACTTGAACATTCAAAGTAGTGGAACACCCATGTCGATTACCTGAGAGACAACGTATGGAACAGCTGCGACAGGTGTCCTCCTCTTTTAAACACCCTTCCTCACTCAGGTAGGATAAAGGGGTAACTTTCCTGGCCAAAACCCAGAATATTGTTGCCAAATGAATTGAACCACCTTCTTGTCATAAATAAAGAGCTCTGGTGTGTGCTTGTGGGAGGAGGTGTGTGTCTGTGTGTGTGCAAGTCATGTGTGTGCAGGTGACAAGGGGCCGCAGCGTGAATCTCCCCTGCTTTCTTATTCTTCAACCATGAGTTCTAGAATAAAGCCTGAAAATCAAAGCAACGTGTCACAAAGATTCCAGTCAGCCTTCTCGACAAGAAAGAGTCCTGTTGTGGAAAAGAGACCTACTTATTCACGTAAAAACAAAACAAAGCCAAAATTGTCAGGCAGGTAATGAACCTAGTTTTTGACTTTTAAACATAAAGAGAAAAGTTAAAAATCATGAGGTGTCAGTAGAAAATCAAGAGTTCCAGAGGGTAAAATTAGGGAGTAAAAAAAAGGACTTTACAAACTGATCTCAAAGGAGAAAGAATTTTTAAAAAGGGGAAGATTATAAAATTAATATGATTAATTACCAGAAATATCAAAAGAAGCCTGGAAAATAAAGTTAGACCTTCTAACTTTATTTTCACACATACACACACATACACACAAAAAATAAAAAACCGGAGGAAGGAAAAGTCAAAAGATACATGGGAACAATTCCTATAAATCTCAAGTAGGAATCTCTAAAATTGAATATCATAAATTCCAAGAGGTAAGGGAAGAGGCAATTCCAGTATTTTATTTTCGTGTATTTATTATGTAATGTGCAGCATTACTCAATTTTTTAATAGTTCAAATAATTTATAATTTTTCTTTTTGGGCATTTTGTATATAATGATATCATCTGCAAATATTAAACACTGTGTCTCAACTTTACCAATATTTGCAATTCTTATATTTTTTCATATCTTAACCTACTGGCTAGACATTCCAGAGTAATTCTAGATGATAGCAGTTGTAGCTATTCTTTCCTTTGAACATAAACATTGGTTGTTGGTTATATAAATAGTTATTCTTTCTCTTTTTAAAGAAGAATTCTTCTATGCCTAATTTCCTAAAAGGTTTTGTTTGGATAAGATTTATAAATCAGTAAATGATGTGGAATTTTAGCAGATCTCTTCATGGCATTTATAGTGCTGCTTATAAGTTTTTTCTTACATGAGCATTTTGATGTGATTAATTATTATATTAATATATTTCCTTTCATTGATGTATATTTAAATTCTTTGAATAAAAGATTCTTGGTTGACAGTATTTATTAATAGTTTCATGAAGCAGTCAAGGTTGAGGTCCAGCATTGGGGGGATGAATCTTGTCGGCTGCGGCTACTGTGGATACTTTTTGTCCGTGGAAGCTGGTTAGCCAGAATCTGCCTACTTGATTTTGGAGGCCATCGAAGGGGCTTCCCAAGCTCGCCAATCCTAAGGAGGATCTCCATTAGAATTTTGAAGAGCTTCCTGGTTTGCAAATTGGGATCATCAGTTTTGTACATACAGAGAAGCTTGTTTATATAAGGTGGACTTCTGACGGCACCTGTAGTCCACGTGCAGGGTCTAACCAGCTGTGCTGGCTGCCACTTTATCAAGTTGCCTCTATCTCAGAGCCGTGGGCATCTCACCATAGGAAAGGTGAGGGGATGCATGATTGTGAGTAAGCAAATGACTTATTTAGAGATGTCTAAACTGTGGGAGTAATACCATTTTGATCCACAGTCTCCTAAAGGAGACATAATGAAAAGAAGGAAAAGACCTTTATCATTCACCATGTTATTTTTTCCTTCGCGTCTTTCTGAAGACTGAGGGTCTAAGTAGAGTTATCTCAAATGTCACCACCGCAACAAAGCCTAACTTGGTCCCCATATTTGAAATTGCAAAGCCCCATCCCACTTACCCTGCATTTATCCCTTTCTAACTTATTAATTTGTTTATTACGTATGATACTTAGTATGCTTCCTCTTTCACAAGTCCATGAATACAACAGCAGGATTTTTGTCTGTGTTGTTCACTGGTTATTCTCGGCACCTGCTTGCCACACAGTAGACACTGGGTAAATAACAAATGAACAGAAATGTGTAGTCCTTAAGTATCAATATCCACGTGTATATCTGTGTGTGTGTGTATTCATACTGAACATCTATATACATGTTATGTAGTAGGTCAATAAATATTTGAATCAAAAGTGTGGTTTATTATATCTCAAAGAAGAAGCAGGACAATTAATCAAAGTATGCACCTAAACTATTGACACAGTTTTGCCATCCTAACAGTAGGTGATGAAATTGGGAAAGGGATGTCCAAAGCTTGTTGAGAATTCAATATTTTTCCTTACAAGAAGTGGCCCAAAGCCTGGAAGAAGTGGTCATCAGCTGATGCAAAGTTTGGTGAATATGGTGGATGCCAGAGAGTTTCCAAGTCCAGTTGCTATAGTTTGAGCAGTGTTGTTTGTATGACATGTGGTCAAGCCTTGTCTTGCAAGAGGATTGGCCTGTATCTGTTGACCCATCTGGGCTGCTTAATCTCAAGCATCCTCATCATTTCATCCAATGGGTTGCAGCAGACATACACTGTAATTGATTAACCAGGTTTCATGAAGCTGTAGTGGATGATACCAGCACTGAACCACCAAGCAGACACCATCGGCATTTTTTGATTAACATTTGGTTTTGGACTGTATTTTGACACTCCATCTTTATCCAACCATTGTGCGGAATGCTTGCAATTGTCAAAATGAATCCATTTTTCATCACACATACCAATGCAGTGTGGAAATGGTTCACATTTATGTCATGACAGCAAAGAAAGGCAAGCTTCAAGATGATTTCTCTTCTGACACTCGTTTAATTCATGCAGAACCCATCTATCCAGCTTTTTTACCTTGCTGGTTTCTTTCAAATGGTTCAATACTGTTGAAATAGTAACATCAGACCTTGCCGGTAATTCACACTTAGGTTGAGATGGATTCACTTCCACTACAGCTTTCAGCTCATCATTATCCATCTTGGTCGTAGGTCATCCACATGGCTCATTTTCAATATGAAAATCACCAAAATGGAACTTCTCCAACCATGAACGTACTATGTGTTCATTAGCCACATTCTTCCTAAATACTTTGTTGATATTCTGAGTTGTCTACATTGCGTTGGTTCCAGGAAGGAACTCATATTTGAAAATAACAGGAATTTTTGACTTATCCATGGTTTCACAAAAATTGCTCTAAAAAGAAATTTGAAAATTCAAGCCAAAATATGCATTTGAAAGACTGAGGATGTACCTTCACAACAAACATAAAGCAAGAAATGTCAAAGTGAAATGTCAGAGATATCAACTGTCAAACTTAGTACTTAAGGAAATCAGATATTTCATACTTAATAACCTAGTACTATTGCATATTATACTTATGCTAGGAGTTATATTTGTACCAAGTATCTATATTTAATATATGCAAATGCCTACTGCATATTTTTATTATTTGTGGTACAATTTAAGACAAAATATTTATAATGACTAACCCATACATAGTCAGTTGTCCTTTGTACATTTTTCCCAAGGAGATAATTATTACAGAATTCTGTAGAAAAAATGACCCAAACATTGATTGATGCATGATTTTTCCCTTCTTTGCCACTTTGCATTAATGGAAAATAAAGCTTTAAGAAATATATTTTCCAGGGCTGTGGAAAGATTACTAGATTGTGTGTAGAGAGAAAGTCTTGCTCTTTTTCTAAAAACCTAATAAAGTTAGACTGTGGGGAAAATGCTTGCTAATAGAAATGATCTAGAAGACTTTCAAAAGTTAGGGTACTTCATGAAGGGACATGCCAGAGTAGATTGAAGGACATGTAATTAATATTACAGATAGCGTAAATAGCTCTGGTAAGTAGGATCACTTCTTTGTCATGGGCAAAAAGGGACATTTGTAGCATGATCAATGAAAACAGCATTGTTTAGCTGAGTAAATATAGAAAAGCAATGTCTGATGTTTTTATGCCACATTATCCATTTGAAAAAGCTTTTTTTCATTTTCCTTACAAACTTTATATTCCCAGTGAAGGCAGATTTTTGGCTTAATTACTTTTCTCAAAATTAAAAGTGACCAGTGTGAAGTCTAGAATAAACTAGCTGAAGATTGCAGTAGTCATTTGACCTTGCTTAAATACAGAATAAAATGGAATCAATTTAAGCTCTTACCAATCTGTCAGGTCTTTACACTTAGCTTAATGCACCTGAACAGGCATACTCACCTGTATCTGTGTGGGCCTCTGCGATTAAGGTACTTCCATGTACATGTTTTATTAGAAAGTATTCTTTCTTTGTGAGCTTAGCGAAGAGCCCATTGGTTCACTAACTGTCATCCTACAGGCTCTCTTGTCATCTTAAAATCTTCTTTGGCTATCCACCATTTGAATAGGGCAGGGTTGATTCCTGACAGGTGATCAAATGAACAAGAAAATGCTAGCTGGATTTTATGAAGGGGAAAAGTAAAAAGAGATCCTGTGTGTATACTGCTGTCTTTCCCCTTCTTCGCTTTTAATTTCCCCATTTAAAAGCACTTTCAATCTTGGCACTGTACATACTTATAAGGATTGATGTATTCTAACTCATTAAAAGACAGAATGCTGGAAATTGCATTTCCAATTCATTATTTTTGTAACTGTACTTACGTTTGTTAATTAAACCACTATTGCACACAAGGTGTTCCTGGAGAAGTGTGGCACATCAGTTTTTGCATGGAACCAACACATTTACAGTTAGAGATAATTGACAAAACAAGGTTTTTGTCCTAATTTTAAAAACAAAGAGAACAATAATATTACTGAGTATGCTTGAATTTTTTTTTTTTTAAAGGATGACCAGTTGAGTATGCAAGAGGCCCACATAATGGGTGAAGAGCTAATTCTACTCTGAATAGAGGAGTAATACAGGTACTTGGCCAAATATGTTGGAAACTAAGATTCAGATGGGGGCTGGAGCTCCGATCCAGATTGAAAGGAGCATTTATTCATCACACACATGAACAGACCATGAGGGGCTGGGTCCACATTCTGTCTTTTGAAAGGTAAAATAAGAAATTCTCCTTATCTTTTTTTGGTAAGCAGGAAAAATATATTTTGGAAAGAAAAAAATAAATAAAATTGATTTCAATACAGTCATAAGGTCAGAATCAGGTCTTGACAACTTAAACACATGAAAATAAATTAGAAATAAAGAATATCTGCCTGGGCACAATGGCTCATGCCTGTAATCCCTGCACTTTGTGAGGCTGAGGGGCAAGATTGCTTGAAGCCAGGGGTTTGAGGCTGCAGTGAGCTATGATTGCACCACTGAATTCCAGCCTGGGCAACAGAGAAAGACCCCTCTCAATGACAACAACGAAAAATATCTGAATAACATAGTAAGATCGATTTAATAGATGTATATTGAATTGTGTATTCCATTAACAGAAAATGTCTTATTTTCAAGTAATGAGGAGATATTCAGTAACTAAGGAAAACGCAAAAAAATAATTGTAATTTATAAGCCATATTATCTGACTGTAGCGCTAAAGAAGAGAATAGAGTAAAAATATAGTAAAAAATCATATTGATTACAAGAGACCTAGAAAATAATACTCATGTCAGGGAGACTATAACAAACTGAATTAAAGAATATTTAGATGATTTTGAGAATAGACACTTGATGATTATTAAATGAAATTAAAGCTCAAGTAATAAATTAAAGCTCAAGTATATGCGGAGGCAAATTAATAGTATTAAATCCTTTCTTTAATATACTGAAATAAATTGGTATAAATGACCTAAAATTTAAACTCAAAAATTAAGAAATAGAATTGATTTTAAAAAGGCAACTAAAGAAAACAAGAAGAAGAAATTACTATGAATACATGTAGATTTGATGGATTTGGAACCCAGAAAAAAAAATAGCACAATAGGTAAAATATTAATTTGTTAAATGAAAAGAAAGACCCTAAACTGCAATGTGGTCTTTTAAATTATAAGATTGCCTATTAGCAAAGATTCATCTATTTTATGCTTTCTTCAATACTGCAAATCTCTTTCTTTTGTTTTCTCCTAAATTGCATGAAGAATTATGTTCTGGATGTTGCTCTTTCTAAATTCGGGGTCAAGTACATCAGGGTGAGAGTGCCACCTCCAAAGGTGCCCCAGCAGAGTTAGGGAGAGCTTCCCAAATTCTAGTAGCTATTGTCCTCGTGTGTGTGCGTGAACCACAGGTATGTGGAGACGTGCAGAGTGCCACATTATTTTTTGTGAGAGTTACGTATTCCCTAAAGTAAAACTTAGTCATATCATGAGGTGCAATCTACACCAGTATTCATCAATCTGATTCAGTGGAGATTCCACAATTACCCACATGCTAGTTAACTTTGTGTCCTCTGTATTCACCACTATCCTGTGTTTTAAGATTCTTCTATGACATAATTAGTGGGAAGTTTGAAAAGGCTACAATTAGAATCATTAGCAATCTGAAAACACACATCTGTAGTCTAGTATGGCTATAATCAAAAAGACAGGCAATAACAAGTATTGCCTAGGTCATGAAGGTTCCCATATATGTTTTCTTCTAAGAGTTTTGCAATGTTAGCAAATGTTTATACATGTGTGGTGCAGGATGCGGAAAATATCCCACTTCATTTTGTGCATGTGGATATCTAGCTTTCCTAGCACTACTTGTTGAAAAAATATATTTTTCCCCATTAATCTGTTTTGGCAAACTTGTTGAACATCAGGTGCCAACAAATGGGTGGGTTTATTTCTGGACTCTGAGTTCTCTTCTGCATATCTATCCTTAAGGCAGTATCACACAGTCTTGATTAATGTAGCTTATAACAAGTTTTGTAATCATAAGTGTATATTCTCTAGCCTTGTTCTTTTTTCAATATTGTTTTGGCTATTCTGAGTTCCTTCCATTTCCATATGAATTTTAAGACCAGCTTGTCAATTTCTGTAAAGAAGCCAGCTGAAAATGTGATTGTGATTGCATTGAATCTTTAGATAAATTTGGTGTGTATTGTCTTCTTAACAACATTACATCTTTCTATCCAAGGAAACAGATGTCTCCATTTATACAAGTTTTTTTCAATATCTTCCAATGATGTTTTATAGTTTCAATATATGTCATGTACTTCTTTTGTTAAATTTATTTCTAAGTATTTTATTCCAGTTGATATTATTATAAATGGAATTGTTTCTTAATTTCATTTTTGAATTTTTCATTGACAGCATATAGAAATATAATTGATTTTTGCATATTAACTCTGTTTTCTGCCACCTTGCTGAACTCATTTAATAGCTCCAATAGTTTTTTAAATTTCTTAGAATTTTCTATGTCATCTATAAATAGAGATTATTTTACTTCTTTTCTAACATGGATGCCATTTGTTATTTATTTTCTTGCTTAATTTCTCTATCTAGAACCTTCAGTATGATGTCTCATTTTTCATCTTAGAATGATAATATTCACCTTTCACCATTAATTATGTAGTTTTAATTTTTTTACAGATGCTCCTTATGGGTTTGAGGAAGTTCCCCTCTATTCCTAATTTGTTGAATGGTTTTGTCATGAAAGGACATTTTTTGCATCTGTGTGGATGATTATGTGAAGTTCTTTGTCCTTTATTCTATAAAGGTGATATTACCTTGATTAACTTTTGTATGTTGCATTCCTGGGATAATTCCCTCTTAGTCATGGTGTATAATCCTTCCATATGTTGCCAGATTCCACTGGTTAGTATTTTATTGAGAATTTTTGTGTCTATATTCACAAGACATATACATCCATGGTTTTCTTTTCTCATGAGTTCTTTGTCTGGTTTTAGTATTAGGATAATAATGACCTTAAATATGAATTGTGAAGTATTTGCGCTTCGATTTTTTGCAAGATATGGTGTGGTATTTGTGTTAATTCTTTATACGTTTGGTAGAAGTCCACAGAGAAGCCATTCAGTCCTGGGATTTTCTCTGTATAAAGATTTTGTTGTTGTTGTTATTATAAGTATATTCAGATCTTATCTTTCTTCTTGAGTTCATTTTGGAGGCTTGTATTTTTCTAGAAAATTGACCTTTTCATATAGATTATTTAATTTGTCAGCATAAATTTTTTCATAGTGTTCCCTTACAATCTTTTTATTTTGACAAGATTGGTTGTAATAGCTCCTCTTTAATTCCTGATTTTAGTAATTTAAATCTTTTCTCTTTTTCTTAGTCTAACTAAATTTTTGCTAATTTTGTTGGTCTTTCAGATAAGCCAATTTTTGCCTTTGCTGCTTTTCTCCATTTTTTGTTTCATTTGTTTCAGCTATGATATTTATCATTTCCTTCATTCTGTTTGCTTTGGTTTTAGTTTGCTCTTTGTGGTGTTGTTTTTTATGTATTCATGTATGTTTAATGTTATAAATGATATTGCTTTATAGATACTAATATCTTTTGTTTACTTGATAAACTCAACTTTATCTTTAAGGACTTCTAGATGCTGTATAATTAAATAGTGAATAAATATGCCTCATTTTAGATAACTCCCTTGCTGCAATCCACCTCCTCGTGTATTCCTCTTTATGGATCCTGAGGAGAATTTCTCAGGGCTGAAAAGCTTGCCAGGGTGGGATTGGGTTAGCTGTTATTAGTATGTACTGATTGCTTTCCTCTGTACCAGTTGGCACTCCTGCCAGAAGTGCATTTGGATTCCTGTTTCCTCACATTTTGGCTAACAATTGAATAATGTATTATTTTATATCATGTTGTTATTATTTAAAAATTTTTGCCATTGTCAAAGTTGTAGAGTCTCATTCTTGTTTTAATTTGCATTTCTTAAAATATTATTAAAGATGAGCATTTATTCTTATGGTTACTAGCCTTTGGACTTCCTCATGTGGTAGTTTCTGTTTTTATTCTTTTTCTTAGTTTCATGTAATTTGTTATCTTTGTTGGCTTTCTCAAGAGCCACTGAATACTTATTATTTTTATTTCATGTTAGTTTCAAGCACGGAGGTATCTTCTCTAAATTTGTCATTCCATGCTTAATTGTGTTTATGGTGTTTGTTGTTGAATTAAACTCTTAAAATTTGATGTAAATTCCTCCTTTCCTCTATTGTTTAAAAATTATTCCTTTCCCTCTGATTATTAAGGTGTTTTCCTAGTTTTTCTTCTATTACCTTTGTAGTTTTATATCTTTTTTTTTTTTGGTATATGGTATGAGGGAATCTAACTTTATTTTTTTTCTGTATTGTTATCCAGGTTTTTAAAAACATTAAGAGCATCTGGCATCATCCCAGTGATTTGCGATGCTATTTCTGTAATACATTTAATGTTTACTGTGCAACAATCCATTTCTGGACTACCTACTCTGTTACACTGATTTATTTTATGCAGCTTTGAGCGACAGTGCCACGTTTTGTGGGGGTAAGATTACGGGTCTGTATGTGTCGGATCATCTGATGGGACGAGTGCTCTCTCTTTCCTTTTCCTTTTTCAGTTGTCTCAGCCATTCGCGGACCACTGTTCTTTCAGAAGAGTTATACTTGGTTTATAAATTAGTCTACAAAATATTAATAAAATTTACCTTAAAAATGAATTTATTTATCATTGCAATGTTTTCAATAAGTCAAATCATCTATTATTGTGACATATCTTCCTTTTTATTCAAGTCTTTTACGTGCTTTAGCAGAGCTTTTAATATGTGTGTAAGTATATATATATACGCATGCACAAAATTTAGCTATATTTTTGATACTTTTCTGCCAAAGCCTTTTTTTTGCACTTGTGACTATCATTACTGTATAGAAAATTTTAAAAGATCATTTGAAGTACCTTAATCACGTCATTTTAACTCATAACTGTGTCGTGAAATAATTTCTTCTCTACCAGTATTGCATTCTTTAGATAGATGACAGCTTTTTTTTAAATTGATCCATTGAATCCACAAGTATTCACAAAAAGTGAAAAGATGCCTAAATTAGATTTACATCTTTATAAATATTTAGAATGGCTATGCATTGCAGTGTTAATAATTTAGTGAGTGGTCACTGATAAAATTTAACTTGACAACCCATACAGAGGTAAGTGATGTATACTTAATTTTCCTTTTAGTTCTAAATATATCCATCCTTCATTGCTTGCACTTTACAACTAAATTTTACCTTTTATACCTGTACTTACATACCTATACTTATACCTATATACCTATACTTATACTCACTTACAACTACATCCATATTTAGGGAAAACAGTGCACAGTAGACTGCAGATTCTTGGAGAATCTGGAAAGGTGGAAAAAGGAAGATCCAGGGAAAATACATCTCCTATGCCATGATCCCGAGCTAGATTTCTATTAGTGATCCTTATAAGAATCTTATTGTATGTGACTGAAGAAATTAAAAAATAGATAGAGCCACAACCTTGGCTAATTTCGATCCTAAAAAATTGAAAATGGAATAAGAATTGTAGCAAATATATATTGCCACATTATATTCTTTAGTGTATTTCAAATCACAAGCTATTTAATTACTCTTGAAAACTTACCTGAATGGGTACTGATTTATCTAAAAATAATGCAAAAAAGCTATCATTTTCAATGAAAATGTTTGAGAAATAGAAATATATGTTGTACATGGTCTTGAATATTTTTTCACTACTTTTTATTTGGAGAAACATTTCTTTTGTAAGCATCGCTTAATCTGTGCCTGACCTGTATCTATTTCTTGTCTATGTGGATATACGAGTGCTCTGGTTCAGATGGTGACTCATAAGGAATCGAGAAGGAAGAAACCTGAAGTTTGCAGGAGGGATGATCAGAAATGACTTTTATATACTACTGGAACATCTATCATTAAATGAAAATGAGGTGCATTTAGAGAGATTTTGTGTATTGTGATGCTGACGCGTCACATATGTTTTCTAAGATGTAATGTCTTAGACTTTGATAAGAATATTAATGTCTGGTTTCTTTGTTCAATCTGACTTTTAACATTTGTTTAGAATTTACTATATTCCAGATATTATGCAAAGCATTTTATATGGATTAATTGACTTAATTATGACAACAAACATAAGATAAGGTTATTTTTATTATTTTACTTTTAAATATGAGAAGAGAGCATTTAAGCAGATTTTTTCAAGCGCTCACAGCTAGCTAGTGGTAGAAATAAGATTTAAAAACAGGAAGTTAGATTCCAGAAACTGTGCTTACGTACGCTATGCAAACTTTTTATTCTGATTTGATTGTATTGTTGGAACCACAGAACCAGACCACTCTCCAGGGATAATGGTGCTTCCACTAAAAGGAGTATATATGTGGCCAATTAATTTAGAAAGGGGCAGATCTTGTTATAAGACACAAAGACTAGTGAAATTAAATGAAAATGGTTCAAGAAATAATTTTATTAAGGAAATTTAAAAAGTATAGCTAGCTTCCTTTCCTTCTTTCTTTTTAATTAAAGGAAACTAAGACACCTGAATGAATATGTTATATGCCTTAGTAATAAATAAATAATTTTTTTAAATGTCATATAATATAATAGACCCTCATGCACCCATCCCCCAAGTTCAAATATTATCAACATTCGACAATCTAGTTTCACCTATATATAACCTGACTCATTCTCCCCCGTCCTGACTCTATTTTTCAAAGCAATTCCCAAATGTTACATAACTTCATTAATAAATACTTCAGTATACTTCTAGAAGATAAGTATTCTTTTTAAATATAAAAATAATACCATTTATACCTAAAATAAATACAAATAATAATGTCTTAATATCATCAAATACACAGTTTTCAAATTTACCTAATTGTTTCCTTTAAAAAATATTTGTTTAGTCCACATGAGGATGCAAATCCAAAGAAGAAATTTGTTCTTTTTCTTTGTCTCATTGTGTCTGAGCTAGACTTCAAGAAGTCTGGGGATGTTTGAGGACACTCATGGGTTGTGGAAATAAAATGCCCTTTACTCAATCAAGACACCCTGTAGGCTGGACAGAAAAAGATTTTTAAGGGTTCAGGAGACTATGGACATCAAGAGAAGTCCTGTCTGGGTTTTGTCAAAGGCAACACACCTGGTCAGATAGTGATAGGCTTTCAAGTATCTGTGAAGGGGCTTGCGGTTATTTTTACTAAACTACATTACTTGATTTTTTTTTTTTTTTTTTGAGACAGTGTCTTGCTCTGTTGCCCAGGCTAGAGTGCCATGGTGTCAGCCTAGCTCACAGCAACCTCAAACTCCTGGGCTCAAGCAATCCTCCTGCCTCAGCCTCCCTAGTAGCTAGGACTCCAGGCATGTACCACCATGCCTGGCTAATTTTTTCTATATATTTTTAGTTGCCCAGCTAATTTCTTTGCATTTTTAGTAGAGATGGGGTCTCACTCTTGCTTAGGCTGGTCTTGAACTCCTGAGCTCAAATGATCCTCCCGCTTCGGCCTCCTAGAGTGCTAGAATTACAG
The DNA here is from genome assembly GCA_004363605.1 of Indri indri. Taxonomy (NCBI): domain Eukaryota; kingdom Metazoa; phylum Chordata; class Mammalia; order Primates; family Indriidae; genus Indri; species Indri indri. The sequence continues at coordinate 22,477 of RJWJ010006821.1, read as the reverse complement.
ATGTGAGCCATCGTGCCCGGCCCGTTACTGAACACTTTTCGCAACAGTGCTTGGATTCATTTTCTAGGTGTGCAAAATCACTAATTAAGTATGAGATATATCATATTAGAGATGTATATATAATTTTATGTGTTATCTTACATTTCAGTTATATAAAAAGCAACGCATTTTGACAACAAAATAAAGTCCGGGTGAATAGTTTTTTCCCTATACCATCCTTAGTATGCTGAGAGCGTTCTAGAGGTGTAGTAAAATTGTCCATCCATTATTTCTAGCACACCATGTTTTAATGTTATAAGAATAATAATAAAGGAAGAAGAATGTGTGCTTTTCCCAATAGAGCCACATTTATAAAGACTTGAAATTATATTTTATTCATGTAGATTGCATCGAAATCAGTGAGGTATTATTCATAATTGCTAAAAACTGTAAGCTAACCTAATGCCCAGCAAAGGCAGTGGTTAAGTAAACTACGGGGCAACAACCTCATGGGACATTATCCATCAATAAATAGTGAATATTTTAAAGACTCTGCAAGAAACAGAAACGAAGATATAAAAAGCTGTTTTTTTGAGGTTGTTATAGCAATTTTTGCTTTTTAAATTTTATTATTAATGTTCTATATTGTTTCTTCAATTAATAGTTATACAAAAATTAAGAAACAGGAGATGAAACTGGATTGGTTTAAAAATTATTTGTGAAAAAGGAACATGCCCATTAAGTCTATGAATGGACATAATGAACCAGAACATGTTAATTTCAAGTTGAATATGAACTGACTTGGCCTGAGTCAACACCAGCCCTACTTTTATGTATTATGTCTACAATATATTAGTGAAGCAATAGTAGCTATTTGAAGAAACAGAACAGAAGCATTTCAAGGCAAAATGAATAATTAAATATTTATTGTCATAGAAAGTATTTAAGCCAAATGTTTCAAAAGTTTCCTCATTCAAAATTAAGGAAACTGAACATTTTAATAAAATAATTTTTTTAAATATGCCGATTTCATGAATGCTGCCTTGATGTTAAATCTTAACTCTAAAAATTCAATTGTTTGCATTAGAAAACTGAAGAATGGAAAAATATATCCTTCTTACTCCTAATTTTTAGAAATAATTCTACACAGAAAAATTTCAAAAATAGTACACAGATCCTTCTATTACTTACATTTGCCCCATTTCTTTTACTTTGCTCATGCTCTCTCTCTTTATACGTATGTCTAACATTTTTTCAGAATATTGATACTATATATTATTAATTATATCAACATATAGCTATATATAATGTACTAATAATATAATTCAATTATATAATATATTATGCATCTTTTCCCAATATGTAAAATGGCGTTTTCCAAAAATTGTATTATTTTTGGTTATATGTCATAATTAATGACATTAATATTAATATGTCAATTACTATAGCAATAGTTGATCAATATATCAACTATTAATATATCGATAACTTTATATCTCAGATACAATTTATAAAGTAGTTTACTAATATAAATTGTATAGTAATATATATATATGCATATGCACACACATGCAGTCAGCCGTTGATATCCTAGAATTCAACTACTCGAAGATCAAAAATATTGAGGGGGAAAAAATGACCGATTGTGTCTGTACTGAACATGTAGATTTTTTTCCCTTGTCATTATTTTCTAAACAATATAGTGTAACAACTATTTACATAGCATTTACATTGTATTAGGTATTATTATAAAGTATGTAGAAATGATTTAAAATATATGGGAGGGTGTGCCTAGATTATATACAAATTCTACACCATTTTAGAGAAGGAACTTGAGCATCCATAAATTTTGGTATCCTTGTGGGGGTGGGTCCTGGAACCAATCCCCCACTGATACCGAGGGATGACTGTACATATATATGTATGTATGTGTATATATATATCTTTGTGTGTGTGTGTGTGTGTGTGTGTGTGTGTGTGTGTTTCAGAATACTATTTCCAGAGAAGAGGTGGGGGGAAAGAGAAAAAGAGAGAGAGAGAGAGAAGAAAAAGTTGCAGTTAATATGCCCTAAAAACTTCAATTTCTATTTCCTAAGACCAAGAACACACCGTTACCATAAGGAGTACAATGATAGTGTGTTTATCATGTAGGGAACACTTTAACAATAATGAGGGAAAATGAATTAATTATTGGAAATATTCAGCATGAAGCATTTTATTAATAGAACGCAAAGTATGATGGTATTGAAGAGTGACAATGTAAAGATGTATGCATTATACATTTGCTTTTTAAAAAGATGCAGTATGAGCCTATGGCTGTGTTGTACCAGCTGTATAAAACAGATTAACCCTCCTTCAGAAGTAAAATGGAAAGCTGGATTTAAAAAAAATAAATACATTTCATGATGTCTTCAATAGTAGCTAGGATTTGAGAGGCCAAGATGCTAGAGAAAAGGAAAGCTCTCTGGTCAGCCAAACTTTATGATTTCTCTTCTCCTTAAAACATCCTCAAAAACAAACATTCACATAAGTGCGAGTTTCTAAGCATAGCTAATGGTAGTCTCTTGGTGCTGTGGATATAGAAATTACAAACATAGGGCACTCCAAGGTGGAGGCTTCCATCTGGGATTCCTGGAAGATCACACTGCAAAACTAAGGGTAAACCAGAAAGAAACTAGGACTTACAAAGATCAAACCCAGTCCGGTTGGAGAAAAATAATCTCCTACTCGAATTGCCTGGCAAAATGTACGGAAGATTACTGGAAAAAGATATTATCTATAATCTCTAATTTTTTAATATAAAATGTTTAGGAATTGATAAATTTACCTAGAAAACTAAATAGCAAGAGTAAGATAAAACAGATAATAGAAATAGATTCACAGGTGGTTTATGTGTTATCAGACACATATTTTCAAAAACAACTGATAAATATGTTCAGGAAAACAAATAACAGGATGGAGAAATAGAACTGAAAACTATAAGAACTAAAAATTTTAATGCAATTTCTAAGCTTAATAGCAGATTTCATACAGCTAAAGAGAAGATTAGTGTTCTGGAAAACAAGGTATTAGAATATATTCAAAGTAAAATTAAGTGGTAGGGAGTAGTGGCTCAAGCCTGTAATCCCAGTGACTTGGAGGCTGAGGCAGGAGAATCGCTTAAAATCAGAAGTTTGAGACCAGCTTGGGCAGCATAGCTACATTAAAACAAAACAAAACCCACAAAGTAAAACATGGAGGAAAAATAGAATGGAAAAAATATAATGTTGACTATAATATCTTAGATGGAGCATATTGAAAAGTTTTATCTATAATTGAATTCACACAAGGTAAAAGGAGAGAATATTTGGGGAGATTATGGCCAAGAATTTTTGATATTTGATAAAAGATATAAAGTCATAATTTGAATTAGCTGAAACAAAAAAAGGCCAGGTAAAGACAAAGGAAATTGTACCAAGGCACATCGTAGTCAAATTGCTGAAAACAAAAACCACTGAAAAATCTTAGAGCCATCCAAAGGAAAATGACAGATTGCTTTCAAAAGTCAACAAATAACACATAGCCAATCGTGCAACAGAGTGTCAATCAGAAGCAACTATAATGAGATAGATAAAGTGCTGAAAGAAAATAACTGTCAGACTTTAATTTATACCCAGAAAATATATTCTTCGAATTTAACACACAAGAAAAGCATTTCTAAATAATAAAAGCCAATGAAATTTATCACCAGTAGAACTACATTAAGAGATATTAAAAATATTTTTGAGGCAGAAAAAATAGGATCCCAAATAGAAACAAAGAAAATAAAAATAATGAAAAGGGTAATTATGTGGGTAAAGGTTAACTGAGTGTTTACTGTTAAAAATAATAGTCCCGATGCATTGCAGAGTTTGAAATACAAGTAAAATAAAAATACATTACAATGGACTTCTGTATTCAGCCATGATTAAGTAGACTGGAGGAACTTAATTAATGTACCCACTGAAGACAGCTAAAAAAGCTGCATAAAATACATTTTGTTTGTTTATTTTTAATAATCTGAAGACATCGGCTGTGAGCTGACCAGGCATCCAGGACTTGAGAGGCTCATTAAGATAAACCAACTTCCTTCATGCCACTGAAAATCCCTCAAGGCATTTCCAGGTCTGGGTATGGGCTCAGGGTAAGGAGCTAGGTGTAGGGTAGTGCTAAGAGATAGTCAATAGAGCTTTAGGCAATCTTGTGGAGTTTTGAGAAAAAAAATTGCATTTTGGCGCTGTCAGAATGATCAGGATTTAGCAGGCCAAGATCTGAAAGGGGAAGCAATTGCAAAGAAGTGAGATTAATACCTAACACAGGTTTTCTCTTTAGTCATTTGCAGTTGGGGTAGAAAGGGCAAGAAACTAAATAGCCAAACATAAAACAGCTGAAAAAAGAGAATAAATTTTGGTAATCTCACAGTGCAAGGGAGTCAAATAGTTGAGTTCAGGATTTAACAAAAACCAGGGTTTCTTAGAAACACTCTAGATTATCTAATTGAACTCCTGAAACGTCCTGGAGTAGGAGTCGGGGAAAACGGAAATAAGTAAATACTCTCAAAGGCTGCAAAGCAGCTGTGAAAGAACTAAATGCCGACCGAATTGAGATAATCCTCGGCTCTACTGCCATCTAGAGGATAGGTTTAAGTTTGTCTGCAGGAAGATAACATCCATGCGTTCTATACAATGATTGGCATTCAATAAAAAACAAAACAAACAAACAAACAAACAAACAAAAAAATTACCCCAATTATATTTCTACTTGAATCCATCTATGGTCCTTACAGTATGATTTTGCTGTTCCATCAGAAGGTTGAGTATATTTCCCCACCCATTGTAACTAGGCAGACTTTGAAATTAGCTGTGATTGATAAAAATATGTTGAAAGTGATGGTGTATTAGTTCGAGTTTAGGACTCAAGAAGATTTGTGCATCTCTCTCTCTCTCTCTCTGGTCCCTATCACAACCACATGAACAGCCTGGGCTAATGTACCGGAGAATGAGAGACCACATGGGAGCCCATTTGTTTCAGCTCTGACCTTCTTAGATCAGTTTAAAGTTTATCCCAAACATGTAAAAAGGTCAAGCCATGATTGGCAGAAACACCAACCCTACACCCAGCTGACTGCAGGTACATAATGGAGCCCAAATGAGATGAGAACCCTAAGGGAGTTGAATAGTAGATTCATGAGTAACAGCAGACACCTGGTTTCAGAGTTGCTTATAACACAGCAGTAGCTAACTGTAAAATGTGTTCATAAGAAGTAAGAGAAAAACCAGACAATAGAAACATACCTTTAGGTGACCAGTTATTGGAGATATTAGATATGGGCTTTCAAATATCTGTGATTAATATATTCACTGACATTCAGACTAAGAGCTGAGCCATCAGCAGAAAGAAAAGGAGAACAGAATACAATGGAAAACCAACTTTAAAATGCCCAGAAGACATAAATTTCAATCTAGAATTCTACAGCCACTGAAAATATCCTCCAAAACTAAAATTGAAATAAAAAACAGCTCTAAATGTTTCCTAAACATTCCTTAAAAAGGAATAAAAAAAGAAAGAGATTGTTACCTGTAGAACTGCATTAAATTTTTAATGGCACAATACTTCAGTGACTAGTCTAGTCACTAGTTAAATGACTAGTGAGCAGTCATTTAAAAAATGACCCTAGATTACCCTGCACTCCCAAATGCAGAGAGAAATAAAGAAACAGAACATATAACAAATGGACATAAGTAAATAAATATTGACCACACAAAAATTAAAAATAATATTTTGTCGTGACTAAAATTGATATGAAAATACATGTCAACAATCATATAGGAAAGGGACAAGTAGAGTTAAAGAAATCAAAAATTCAATAAATTCCTGGAAAGAGATAAAATTAATAACTACTAATATCATGGAGAAAAGTAGGGCAAACCTACAGATTTGATACACACAAATAGCTAACAATGGAGTGTTTTCAACAACGTTACGGTAATAAATATAAAAATTTAGATGAAATGGAAAAATTTATTTTAAAAGAATTCATAAAAATTGGCCCAAGATGAAATAGAAAATCTGTATTATTAAATTTTTATTACTGCAGTCAAATCTATAATTGAGTCTTGTCTACCAAAAACTTGAGCCTGAGATGGCTTCACTGATAAATACATAAATAGTTTTTCCATTTCTTTTTGAATTGCCAGTTTTGAAATTTATTCCTTTTGAAAGTACTGCAAGGTAAATTAATCCAGTTCACAAATTATAAACCTGAAATTTAAAGAGTGTGTCAATTAATATTAGATTTAGCTTTAACTAACCAAAAAACAAAAAGTTGTTTAAACAGAAAAAGTTTTTTTCTTTCATGTGAATATAAATCTCAGTTCTTTCATTAATAATGTGGTAATAATGATATTGTTTCTAAAAGACATTTTTTTCAGATGATTTATTAGGGATCTATAATTCTACCTGTGAAGAAAGATGAAATTAGATTTGTACTATGTAACTTTGCAAATACCTATTTTTGTGGTGTATCATGTATATTCAAAGTTTTAGGAATTCTTGGGCTTATCATTTGTTTTATTAAGTTAAAATTTTCTGTGAATCATTGGAAATCAGTTGTTTTCTGTATCTTTTATGGAAGCGAGGAACTAAGCTTACAGATTTCGTATCTGGGACAGATAATATTATTAGTATACTATGTCTCAATGAAAATTTTCTTTAGAATGTCTATTTACAATGGAGGCACGAAGGCATTAATCACTCAGTCATTCAACCAGTATTTTGTGATCATCTACTCTGTGATATTAACAGATACAATGTAAATGCCTGATTTCTGCCATCATGAAGTTTGCCACACAGAGAAAGGGATAGTCATTAATCAAAAACTTGTAAAGTAAATCCATATATCCCAACTTTGGTAAGTCTGCTTAAGGAATGTTTCTCAACACTGGAACAGTGTTACTGGGAGGCAAGAGCCTGATACAGGCGGGGGATCAGGATAGTGTTTACTGAAATACGTCTTTGACTTAAGTTCTGAAGGAGCTCACTCACCAGGCCAGCAGGGGGGGTTGTAGAGCAAAAAAGAAATTGTAGGCTGAGGGAAGAGCAGGACCTGCATCAGAGGGACCATAAAGCAGTCAGATGACTCTGGGACTGCCAATGTAGGTTTGGTATGGGTTGGGGAATGCTAGAGGGTGTGCAAAGGACCAATAGCAGTGAAGCCAAATGATGTGTCTTCTCAAGGTCTATACACTGTGAGGAAACTTTTGGGATGATAATTTAGATGCAATACCTTAGGGTTTAAAGGGAATGGGTGTGGGGAGTTGTTCTTTGATAGGTATAGAGAAGTAGATTTGCAAGATGAAAAAGTTCTGGATATCTGTTGCATAACAATGTGAATATACTTCACACTACTGCACTGTATTCTTAAAATGGCTCAGACGGCAAATTTTATATTATATGCTATTTTTTATCACAATGAAAGAATGACTACAAAAAAAGGAATGGAAATTCCATTTCCCATATATTTTGTATCACTGGTGATTCCGTTAATTCCAGTGAGGAAAGTAGGTCATGTAAAATCATTTTGCTCTATAATCTCTTAAAAAGTAATACACATAAAATTTAAAGATGTGAAAGAATTTAATAATTTGTATCCCACAGTATTTTGCCATAAACCAGAAAATCCAGAAAATAGAATGAGATTTTAACATTTTCTTTGTGTATATAGATATATTGACTATTTCCTCTTTAGAAACAGTAACTTTGTGTTTTAAAAATAATTTGCGGTTTTCAAAGTATGTTATATTATTTGGTTTGTTGCTAGCTGTAATTGCTCCTTTCCTAAGGCAAACTCCAGCCTTTCCTAATCACACCAACATATAGGTTAGTCCTACAGGGGAATTTTTCTCATTGATTAGAAGTTTTAAAAATAGAATGGTATTTTTTTTTCCTTAGCCACTTATATTTATTGATTACATATGTGTTCCTGTTTTGTTTCATGTGCATGTATTTTTTCAGATAGTTTTAAAACTTTTTATGTTTTATATAATTTTATATAATACATTTAATTATCTATTTCTTTAGGGGAAAAATTCAGTAAATTTCTCTATAAGAAAAATAATAGAATTAGTATATTTCTATATTTTTCCATGATTCTTTCTGAGTCACTTACCAAATTTATTAATTTTTATTATATTAGTATTTTAGCATGTTCTTACTCTTATTATTCAAATATTTAAATACTCTTAAGCATATATTACTTTATTGTGTTTTCATCATATGCAAATAATATTTTTGGATCACTGTAAATAATAAATTAGTGTGTTTAAATTATGATACCTTCTTTTCTTCTGTCTTGTTAACTTTGTTATTCTACACATATGAATATATTCTAGGATTATATTCCCTATGTGAAATAAAAATCTAATCCCTTCATACAAATGAATTCTCCATTCTTTTCTTTTAGAGGACACAGAAATCCCTTATAATATTTCCTTCAGAATGAGTTCATGGGAACAATATCTTTTGCATTCATAGACGTAAATAATCACTTATTTAGCATTTAGATTTGATTAGTTGTTTTATTGTGAAATTCCTTGTTGGCTATTTCCTTAAAGATTCATAGGCAAAATCCACTGTTTTTTTTTTTTTTTTTTTTTTGAGACAGAGTCTCACTGTGTTGCCCGGGCTAGAGTGCCGTGGCGTCATCCTAGCTCACAGCAACCTCAAACTCCTGGGCTCAAGCGATCCTCCTGCCTCAGCCTCCCAGGTAGCTGGGACTACAGGTATGCGCCACCATGCCCGGCTAATTTTTTCTATATATTTTTAGTTGTCCAATTAATTTCTTTCTATTTTTAGTAGAGACGGGGTCTCGCTCTTGCTCAGGCTGGTTTTGCACTCCTGATCTCAAACAATCCGCCCGCCTCGGCCTCCCAGAGAGCTAGGATTACAGGCGTGAGCCACAGCGCCCGACCAAAATCCACTGTTTTTAATGTTGAATATGGCTGAGGAAAATATTATACTAAAACAAGTTTGACTTTTTTGGCAACTTGAGGTTCTTTTGTTTTTTTTCTTTTGATTTCCAAAAATTTTATTATGATATAGCTTGTTATCCATTCAGTTTAATTAATAAATCAATTTTTGACACAAAAATTTTTTTATATTTAAGGCATGCAATATGTTGTTTTGATATTCATATACATTTTGAAGTGATCACAATTAACATATCTGTCACCCCATATGGTTACTATTTGTTTTTATTTTTGTGGTGAAAGTAATAAGTTTAAATCCCTATTTTTACTCTCTGAGTACTTTAAGAAACTTTATAGTATATAAAACTTCAAATATAAACAGACGAAAAATAATAAAATGAATTCCACAGACCCATCACTCAGTTTCAAAAATTATCAACTCATAATGATTTTATTTCCTGTATAGCCCAACTCACTTTTTCGCACAACTCAGACTTTTCTGAAAGAAATATTAGACATTATAATATAAATATTTCAGTATGTATCTCTAAAAGACACTTGTTAGCTGGCTCATCTAGAGCAATTTTTATGTACAAAGCTAAGACTCAGTCTCAGGCAGCGTATACTCAAATGTTGCAATTTTTTGCTCTGCTGTATTTATCCAAATTTAAAAGTTTAATGTTTCACTATTTAAGTGAAATACTGTTAGTAATAAGAAATGAAAATTATCATGAATATCAAAATTTGTATATGTAATTATATCAATTGGACATTTTCACAAAATTTTAATATTTTTCTCAGAATCACATTTTTAATAAAGATTGAGATTTAATTAAATATTATAAAATTTACTGTTTAAAAACATATATATTCGTGGCTTTTAGTATATTCACAGAGTTGTACAGCCATCATCACTACTTAATTTTAGAACATTATAATCACTTGGAAAGAAACCCTATACCTATTAGCAGTCTCTCCCATTTCTTTCCAAATCTCCAAACCTTAAGCTCCACTGATCTACTTTTTGTCTCTATAGATTTCCCTATTCTGGACATTCCAGATAAATTAAATGATATAATATTTAGTTTTTTTGTGACTGGCTTCTTTCACTTAGCATGTTTTCAAGGTTCATCCATGTTGTAATCTATATCAGTGCTTCACACTTTTTGTTGGTGAACAATATTCTTCTGTATACGTACACCACATTTTTTTTGGTCTGTTCATTAATTGACACACATTTGTATTGTTTCCACATTTTGTCTACTATGAATAATGTTGCCATGAATATATCTGCCATTTTCAGTAGTTTGTGTCTTTCTAGGTTATTTTTTGTCTTATCCAGGTTATTGAATTTGTTGAAATACAGTTTTTCATAGTATTCTCTTAGAATTTTTTAAATCTGTAATATTACTAGCTATTCCTAATTTGAGTAAATTGAATTCTTTCTTTCTCTCTCTCTCTGTTGGTCTAGCTAAAGTTTTAACAGTTTTCTTGATCTTTTCAAAGAACTAACTTTGGTTTCTTTGATTTTTCTTTGCTGTTTTTCTGTACTCCATGTCATTTATTTATCCTATAATCTTTATTATTTCCTTTCTTCTTGCCTTGGCTTTAGTTTTTCTTACTTTTTTTTTTAGTTTATTAAGTTAGAAAGTTATTAACTTTAGAACTTTGTTCTTTATAAAAAATATTGGCATTTATTGCTACAAAATTTTTCTCTGAGCACGTCTTTAGATTGATGTCATAAGTTTTGATATGTCATGGGTTTTTTTAAATTCATCTCAAAAATTTTTCTAATTTCCCTTATAATTTCTTCTTTAACCTATTGGTTGTTTAAGATTGTGCTGTTTAATTTTCACATATAGATGCTCCTCTATTTACAGTGGGGTTTACTCTCAATAAACTTAAATTGAAGATATCATAAGTTGAAAATGCACTTAATGTGCTGGTAAACTCATTAAGAAATCAAAAAATTATAAGTTGAACCATCATAAGTTGTAGACCATCTGTATTTGAATTGCTCAATTTTCCTTCTGCTTTACATTTCTAGTTTAATTCCATTGTGGTCAGAGAACATATCTTGTATGATGTCATATTTTTTTAATTTAACAAGCCTCAAGAAATTAAAAATATAAAATGATACAAAATATGTCTATCCTGGATAGTGTTTTATATGCAGTTAAAAAGAATGTATATGTCTGTTTCTGTTGAGTAAAGTGTTGTATAAATGTCTATTAAGTCTGGTTGTTTTATACTGTTGTTCAAGTCTTGTCTTTATTTGTTAATCCTCTGCTTAGTTTGTTCTATAGGATCACCATCTTTTAAAGTCTCTCTGAAAATTTACAGTAAACAGAAAGTGATTTTAAAAAATCCACACAATATTTATGTACAAAAATTAGACCTTAAGAACAGAGAAAGAGCCGTAAATCCAAAATAAATATAAAGTCACTGTCAACTATACATAAAAAGAAAGTAATTCTAGATGAAAATTTTACCATGCCCATTTTATTTCCAGAGAATGTCAAAGTTATAAAAGTATGCTGTTCCATCTGTAGCTGATAATCAAGAAATGTCAGATTACCTTTGTGTTTTGCTTTCTGACCTTCTCAGCAATTGTCTGAGAATATCAATACAGAATTTGTCTTTACCTTCCTTATAGTAACATGCAGTACTTATTATAGCAGTCTTCAAAGTGTAACGATAGCTCCAAATTAGCAAACTTAGGGAGGGATTCCATTTACTAAATACTGTTTTGAGCAGCACTCCTAAGCTACCTCAAACTAGGTTTACCTTCAATTACATTATTATTAGTTATCTTCCATAATAACTTCATGATGTTGATTTCATAGTTAAGATTTTCTAAGTAATCAGGAAATAACCAAGCTAAAGTCAGTGTGTTTGTGTGTGTATATAAGTTTGGAGGAAAAAATGAACAAAACAATGTAGTCATACTGACAAAAACTGACATCTTTTGGAGCACACAATCTTTTAGGGCCATTAAGTGAATGTCTGGCATTTCATAAAATACTGAATCTTGATTTAATTTTGTCAGGAACATCTTCTCGAGTTGAAGGGTTTTGACAAGATAAATGTCACCAAAAAGATTTTTTCCTAAAACTTTGTAAGTTTTATCTCAGATTTAAGTGACAAGTAAACCATTCACATATTCTCTGCCTTAAAATGATGATTTTTATCAGATCTTCCACATCTACAAAATTATAATTATGGAATATTAAATCATACTGTGGACAATGAGGACAATGAGGACATCCTTAGTTCATGTAAAACATACTCAGGAATTCCATGCAGTGCTCATATTATCATCTAATTATTATTTTTATCTGCTGTCAAAATAAAGCTCGTTAACAACAAAACTAGAGTATTGTGGCAGTATTTGTTTATATATTTAGGTAGAAAATCATTACTTATTAACACACACACGAGGGCAACAGTGAGAGATGAAAATAAGTTTTCATGGACAAGATCAGGAAGCTTTTGTCTTGCCATCCCAAACATTTATATGAACTCTCTCTGATGGGAAATGCAGCTCCAATGAGGAGATTTAATTGAATATATTTTATCTGAAAAGTTTATCAAGCTTGAAGTATGGATTAATAGACAAAATAGATGAAGTAAGGCTAGAGAAAAAGAGATTAGTTAGGAGAATGGTGCAGTAATACAAAATTATTTTTAAAAAGGGATTGTTTTATTCACTAAAATTCTGGCAACAAATGAGGTGGCCGGAATGAGAAGTTGGGAGGTTGATTTCTGCATGGGAAGCTGGGAGTGATGTAATTGTGATCTCTGACATGTTTTCCAACTCTTTATCTAGTAATGTTCTTTCTTAACCCACTTCTTTCTTCTCCATGAAAGCTGACATTTTTTCTATTTTTTTCCATTACTATATCCCCATATCTACAATAATCCTCTTTTCACACTTGAATGGATAGAGGTGACAAAATGTGGGACTTTAGACTACATAACCAAATATTTTCTGTATTTGTCATTTATTCTATAATTTATTTTAAAATCAATTTCACAATAAATGTTGATGCTTCTTCATAAAGAGATTGTCCAAGTCATAATTTGGGTATTCCTTTATCCCTCTTCCTTAATAAAATTATAGTAGCAGAATTTCACTTTATTTTCTAACATATGGCATGAGGAACAGATAAATCACACTTGAATGTGTGTGTGTGTGTTTGTGTGTGTTTGTCTTCTCAAGGAAGACTGTCGGGTAAGGGGACATAGAGTTATGTAGAAGCACATACTTCCTGAGTTTGAATCCAACTTCATATCTTACTAATTCTCTGACTTGGAGCAAATTATTTAATCTTTTCAAGCAGCAGTTCTCTCATCTAAAAGTGATGTCATAATTATACACCCATAACTCTGTTATGAAGATTAAATTTGTTAATTAACTAACACTAAACTAGCTAAATTAAATTAGTTAATATTTGTAATATACTTATGAAGTTCCTGGAAATTAGTAATTGCCATTTAAGTGATTTTTAAGTATAAGTTGAATGGGTTTCTGGATTTCTTTTTCTAGTATCCTGGTGGATCAGAGGAATATCTGTGGAAAAATCTCAACAGCTGAGAAAAATGAAAAAGAATGAACATTTAACTGTAAGATTTTTGGCAAGAAATTAATAAACTTCAGGAACTAAAACTAAATGAAAGCAAAAATTCTGAGAGTGAAATAAAGAACTCATGGTGGTTTTCACCAAGCCCTGATGACCCTAAACTTTATTCATTAAGAAAAATCCTAGAGAAATACTCAAGATGGGAAGTTTAAAAGAAGACCACTACTAACATAAATGGTAATGAATGAAATACTCTCATTGAAAAACAGAATATGAAGCAAAATGAAAACCCATAAGGAAATTATGAGTTATTTACTAGAAATATTTAAAACACAAAGGCAAGAAAGGTTAAAAGTAAAATGAAGTTAAAAATATACTAAGGCAAACCTAACAAAATATTAACATAAATACAATATCTCTACCAGGAGAACTGACAAATTCATAATCAGAGTGGATAAATTTATTTATGTATTTATTTATTTATTTTCATATCTATATATCACCACTGCAATGTAAACTTCACAGGGCTGGGATATCTTGTTTGCTATCTTGCATACATCTAGTATATAGAACAGTGCCAGGTACAAGATAAGTATTCAGGACATAGTTGTTGCATTGATCAAATGACTAAAAAACAGTAGCAAGTAAAAATCTGCTGAGAAAGAAAGCAACCATCCTAAATGATTTAATTGACAAATTGTAAGATCAAGGAGGAATGAAACTTAAACTTGACTTAAAAAACCAAATTAAAAAATGGAAAAAATATACAAATATTCTATATTGTATACAAATATTACATTATTGAAAAGAATACTTTCTAACTTACACAATTTTAAGAATTGAGGGGTATTTCTTAAATCACCAATCAAGATAAGAACATAATGTAAAAGAGACAAGTTATGCCCCAAAGTAGAAAATATGTGACTATATTAAGAGATTGAGAATATGCAGGAGGTGGAGGCTGACAAGAGACATCAGAACCAGATTATCTCAGAAAGAAGAAAATGTTTTAGATGAAAAACCGTAGCCCAGGTGTACTTCTGAGGGAAGAGTGCCAGGACCTACTGGAGATTCCATAAGCAGCTGTGGAGCAGGACAGAAGCAAGGTTTTGGCAGACATTGACTCCTGAGGAATTTGGAGCCCCCTGGAAAGGGTAGTTGAGGGTGTTTGTTTCTCCTCCCCTCTCGCCTCTGACAGACTGTTGGCTCCTGAATTGTTAGAGAGCTTCTCTACCCTTGTGAGCCCAACTGCTCATGCTGCCAGTGAACTGAGAGCTGTTTGAGAACAGAGGACCAGGCTGCCAGCCCTCTTGGGGGGTCACAGACCTGAACCTCGATGGTGATAACCATATTGCTTTTCCATACATTGTGTGCCTTTGTCCTGCCTAGCGAGTTTCAGTGCTTCAGTTTTCTTGTCACTGGAACCCCCCACACATTCCCCAATACCTGCCCAGACTGCAGTGGCCACAGGGGGCCAGTGGCCCCCAGGGGAACAGTGTGATCCCAGAGCTTAGACATTCAGGGCAGCCTGTCTTCAGATGAGAGGAGAGTGCAGCATGCCAGGAGGCCCCTCGGGACATGGGGAACCAGAGTGACAGCCCTACTCTCTCTATTCAGACTCTTCTTCTCCTCCTCCCTTCCCACACCCACAGCTGCTAACAAAGCCATGGAGGTTCTCATGTGGGTTGACTTGGCTGCCCCAAGGGACAATTGAGCTGGGGCTCTTGGGAGCAGCTTCTTCCCCTCTATAAGTGCAGTCATCACATCCAGGCTTCCATGGAGAATGCGGCTCATGTCTTTCCTCTTAAGGATGTGCAGTAGACCAATGGGTGATCAAATTGTGAGTTTCCTATCTGCTGGCCTGTCCAGCTCTGCTTGACTTAAAAAAACAAATTAAAAAATGGAAGGCAGCACCAGAATCAGCACAAGAACTCTGGAAGGATGAAAAATCAGAATGAAAGGACCCTCTAAAGAATCACACTAGCTCTTTAGCAATGGATCCCAACCAAAATGAAAACACTGAAAAGACAGACAAAGAATTCCAAATATGGATTTTAAAGAAGCCCAATGAGATCTAAGAGAAAGTGGAAAACCAACTCAAAGTAACCAGAAAAATAACTGAGGAAATGAACGAAAAATTTACTGAAGAGATATATACATATATTAAGAAAAAAACAAATAGAATCCTGGAAACAAAAATTTCATTTAGGGAAATACAAAACTCAGTGGAAACTTTTCAGAATAGACTAGAGCAAGTAGAAGAAAGAATTTCAGATTCTGAAGAAAATTATTTTTAATAAACCCAGTCAGTCAAAAATAAAGAACAAAAAATCAAGAGGAATGAACAAAGTTTGTGAGAAATATGGGATTATATAAAACAGCCAAACATAAGAATCATAAGCATCCCTGAGGAAGAAGAAGGAAAAGCAAAAGCCCTGGAAAACCTATTTGAGGGAATAATTGTGGAAAACTTCCCTGGTCTTGTTAGAGATTTAGACATCTAGATACAAGCACAATGAACACCTAGGATATTCATTATAAAAAGGGTATCACTAAGCACCATCATCAGACTGACCAAAGTCAACACAGAGCAGGAACTCCTATGAGCTGTGAGGCAAAAAACAGCAACTAACTTAGAAAGGAAAATGCATCAGACTAATAGCAGACTTCTCAAGAGAGATCTTACAAGCCAGAAAGGAATGGGGTTCTGATTTTAGTCTCTGTAAACAGAATAACTATCAGCCAAGAATTTTATATCCTGCAAAACTAAGTTTCATATATGAAGGAGAAATAAAGTCTTTTCCAGGTAATCAAACTCTAAGGGAATTTGTCACCACTAGACCTGCCCTACAAGAAATGCTTAAAAGTGCTCTATACATGAAACAGAACAATTAAAAGTTAAAACTCATAGCTCTTATAAAAAAGTAACACAAGGGAGAAAACAAAGCAAATAGGTAACAAGCAACATAATGACCAGCATAATGTCTCACATATCAATACTAACATTGACTGTAAATAGTCTTAATGCCCCCCCTTAAAAGATATACATTGGCTGAATGGATAAAAAAATATACAATCCAAATGTATGCTGTCTTCATGAAACCCATTTAATTAGCAAATATTCTCATAGACTCAAGGTAAAGGGATGGAAAAATTTTCCAGGCAATGAAAACCAAAAGTGAGCAAGAGTAGTTATTCTCATATCAGATAAATCAGTCTTTAAATCAATAATGGTAAAAAAATAGACAGATAGTAACCACATAATGATAAAGGGATCAACAAGGAGATACAACAGTCCTAACTGCATATGCCCCTAACACAGGTGCTCCCAGAATAATAAAATAAATTCTACCAGATCTAAAGAAAGAAATAAACAGCAACATTATAATAGTTGGGGACAACAGCACTCCACTGACAGAACTAGACAGATCATCAAGGCAGAAGATCAACAAAAAACCCCTGGGCTTAAATAGTGCTCTAGAAAAAATGGACCTAACAGATATTTACAGAACATTCTACTCCAAAACTGCAGAATATATATTCTTCTTACCAGCACATGGGACATTTTCCAAGATAGATAATATATTAAGCCATAAAACAAGTCTCAGCAAGTTTAGAAAAATTGAATCATAACCATGTATCTTCTCAGACCACAGTGCAATAAAACTAGAAATCAACTCCAAGAGGAATTCTCAAAACTACACAAATACATGGAATTAAACAACCTGCTGCTGAACAATCCTTGGGTTAAGGACAAAATCAAGATGGAAATAAATTTTTTTTGAACTGGTGATAAAGCAATGGAACCTTCTACAAATCTCTGTGATATAGTAAAAGGGCTAAGAGAGAAGTGCATAGCTTTAAATGCCTAAGTCAAAAAGACAAAGATCATAAATTAACAACCTAATGTCATAGCTCAAGGAACTATAAAAACAAGAACAAACCAAACCCAAAGCCAGCAGAAGAAAAGAAATAACAAACATCAGAGCAGAACAAAATGAAATGGAAACTGAAAAAACAATACCAAAAATCAAGACAAAAAGTTGGTTCTTTGAAAAGATAAACAAAATCCATAGACCCCTGGCTAGATTAACCAGAAATAGAAGTGAAAGGATTCAAATCATCCCAATCAGAATTGAAGAACGATACATTACAATTGATACCACATAAATACAAAATATCATCTGAGACTATTATGAAAACCTCTATGCACACAAACTAGAAAATCTAGAGGAAATGGGTAAGTTTTTGGAAACATACAACCTCCCAAACTCCAATCAGGAAGAAATAGAAACCTGAACAGAGCAATAATGAGTAGCATGATCGAAATGGTAAGAACAATCTCCAAACAAACAAAAAAAGGACAGGACCAGATGGATTCACAGCTGAATTCTATGAGACCTACAAAAAAGACCTGGCACCTTCCTACTGAAACTGTTTCAAAACGTTGAGAAAGAAGAAAACCTCCTTAACTCATTCTATGAAGCTAGTATCACCCTGATACTAAAGACAGTAGAGGACACAACAACAAAAAAATAAAAAAAGAAAAAAGAAAGAAAGAAAGAAAGAAAGAAAGAAAGAAAGAAAGAAAGAAAATTACCAATATCTCTCATTAACACAGATGCAAAAATCCTCAACAAAATAGTAGCAAACTGAATCCAACAGCACATCAAAAAGATAATTCACCATGTTGAAGTGGGTTTCATCCCAGAGATTCAAGGATGGTTCATCATATATAAATCAATAAATGATTCACCACATAAACAGAATTAAAAACAAATACCATATGATCATCTCAATAGATGCAGAAAAAACATGTGATAAAATCCAGCACCCCTTCATAACAAAAACCCTCAACAAACTAGGGATAGAAGGAACATACCTCAAAATAATATAAACCATATGACAAATCCACAGCCAATATCATACTAAACTGGGTAAAGTTGAAAGCATTTCCCTTAAGAATAGGAACAAGACAAGGATATCCACTGTCACGATTTCTATTCAACATAGCACTGGAAGTGCTAGCCAGAGCAATCAGGCAAGAGAAAGAAATAAATGACATCTAGACTGGGAAAGAGGAGGTCAAACTATACTTATTTGCCAATGATATGATCTTTTATCTACAGAACCAGAAAGACTCCTCCAATAGACTCTTAGAATAGTGAAGTCTCGGGTTACAAAATCAACATACATAAATCAGTAACATTTCTGTATACTAATAACAATCAATCAGAGGGTCAAATAAAGAACTCAATACCATTTACAATAGCTGCATAGAAAATAACATATCTAGGAATACAGTTATCTAAGGAGATGAAAAATCTCTACAAGAATTACAAAAGACTGGTGAAAGAAATCATAGATGACACAAACAAATGGAAAAACATCCCATGCTCATGGATTGGAAGAATCAGCATTGTTAAAATGTCCATACTGCCCAAAGTTATTTATATATTCAATAAAATTCCCAATAAAATATCAACATCATTTTTCACAGATCTAGATAAAATAATGCTAAATTTCGTATGGAAGCATGAAAGAGCCTGAATAGCTAAAGCAATCCTAAGCAAAGAAACAAATCTAGAAACACCACACTACTTGACTTCAAATTATACTACAAGATTATAGTAACAATGCTAAAAAACAGATTGCAATAAATAAAAATTAAAAAAATAAAAAAGAGACGAATGTAACCAAAACAGCATGGTACTTATATAAAGGCAGACATATAGACCAATGGAACAGAATAGAGAACCCAGAAATAAAGCCATGTATCTACAACAACTGATTTTCAACAAAGCAGACAAGAATATACACTGGGGAAAGAATGCCCTATTTAATAAATAGTGCTGAGAAAATTGGGAAAATTGGATAGTCACATGCAGAAGAATGAAACTGGACCCCTATCTCTCACCATATATAAAAATTAACTTAAGATAGATTAAAGACTTCAATGTAAGACCAGAAACCATAAGAGCCTTTGAAGAGAACATAGGAAATACTCTTCTGGACATTAGCCCAGGCAAAAAAATTTATGACTAAGGCCACAAAAGGAAATACAGCAGTAACAAAAATAGGTAAATGAGACTTAATTCACCTAAAAAGTTTCTGCACAACAAAGGAAATAATCAACAGAGTTAATAGACAACCTAGAGAAAGGGAGAAAATATTTGCAAACTATACTTCCACCAAAGGACGAATATCCAGAATCTACAAAGTTCAAAGAAACCAGCAAGAAAAAAGCAAATAATTCCATCAAAAAGTAGGCAAAAGACATGAACAGATTTTTTTTTTTCAAAAGAAGATAGAAAAATAGGCAACAAACTTATGGAAATTTGCTCACTAATTATCAGGGAAATGCAAATTAAAACCACAATGAGATACTACCTTACCCTATCAGAGTGTCCTTTATTAAAAAGTCAAAAAACAGTAGATGTTGGTGAGGATGTAGTGAGAAAGGAATGCTTATACACTGTTGGTGAGACCGCAAATTAGTACAATCTCTATGGAAAACAGTATGGAAATTCCTCAAAGAACTAAAAGTAGTCCTACCATTTGATCTAGAAATTCCACTATTGGGTACCTACCCCAAGGAAAAGAAGTCATTTTATAAAAAGAACACCTGCGCCTGAATGTTTATTGCAGCACAAGTCATAATTGCAAGGATACAGAATCAATCCATGTGCTCATCAAACTGATGAATGATAAAGAAAACGTGGTAAATATATACCATGGAGTACTACTCAGCCATAAAAAGGAAAAAAAGAATGTATTTTGAAGCAACTTGGATGGAACTAGAGACCATTATCCTAAGTGAAGTATCTCAGGAATGGAAAAACAAATACATGTTCTCACTTATAAGTGGGAGCTAAATGATGGATATATATAGTAACAGAGTGGTTTAAAGGACATTGAGAACTAAGAAGGGGGGAGGTTGGGAGAGGGGTAAAGAATAAAAATCTACCTATTGGGTACAATGTAAAATATTCGTGTGATGAGTACACTAAAAGCCCTGACTTCAGCATTATACAATTCATCTGTGTAACAAAAAACTCTTGTACCTCCTATATCTATTAAAATAAAAAATTATTTAAAAAAGAAAAAAGCATACAGTTAAATCTAATAGTCTTTTAAAAAATAGTCATCGAAATTGGAAACAAAGGGAATTTTCTTGAGCTAAGGTAGGGTATCTTTTACAAATATTGAAAAAAGTTGAAACATTAAAAATTATCCCATTTGTAATATTTACATCCATATCACTAACCATGTAACCCATCCATATTACTAACATACTTAAGTTAAATGATCTAAACATTCCAATAAAAGGGCAGAGGATCTCAGATAAGAAAACAAGTCTAGTAAAGATGATATGCTACCAACAACAAAAAAGAAAAGTTTAAACAAAATGGCATGAATTGGTTAAAAGATAAGAAATACTGATAAAAATACTAATAAAAATAAAGGTGGAATGGCTCAGTGAATATCAGAAAAGATTTTACCATAAGACGTATTTCCAGGAATGAAGAGATATATATCATGATAATAAATTGGTCAATATAAAAAGAGAATAGAACTTCAGAATTCATAAAGCAAAAATTAGTAGAAATGACATTGAAAGTATAAAAATCTACCCTTCTGTTTGGAGACTTCAACACACCACTCTAATTAATTGATAAGACAAGTAGACAGAAAATTAGTAAAAATATGGAAGACTTGGACAACATTATCAACTAACTTGACATGATTGCCATTTGCAGAACAGAGTAAATTTTCTTTTCAAGTGGCAAATAGAACCTTTACCAAGACCTACTATATTTAGATATATAGTAATTTTTAAATATATTGAAATAATACAAAGTGCATTATCTCACTATAATAGAATTAAATTAATAATCAATAAAGGTATTTAGAAATTCCCAAATAATTTAAAATTAAACAAAACACCTATGCATAACACATTGGCCAATGAAGAAAACAAAAGGGAATTTATAAAACAATGTGAACTGAATGTAATTAAAACACAACATATCAAAATTTGTGGAATTCAGCTAAAGCAGTGCTTAGAAGGAAATTCAGAATATTAAATGCTTATATTAGAAAATAAGAATTTCCTCAAATATAAATGATCTAAGCTTCTACCTTAAAAAACTAGGCAAAAAAAGCAAATTAAACCCAAAATAAATAGCAGGAAGAAAATTATTGTGATAAAATCAGAATTCAATGAAATAATAAAATAAGTAGGCAGCATAAATAAGTCACTGACATCAGACTAATTCTTTGAGTTGGTCCATTTAGTTGAAAATCATCTATCCAGATTATTCAGGGAAAGAAGACAGAAAACAAAAATGCTTATACATTTAATGACTAATATTTTAAACAAGTCAAATATTTCAAAATTAGTTTTTATATTTAATGAAATATTAATTCCAATCCAATTTTTTTGAGTGTAAATCTTTCTAAGCTGTTTCCAAAATGAATATATTATAGAATCGCAGTGAAACAAATTAAACACAATGTGGGAGGTTATCAAGAGTTATGGAGGAAGGAGAGATAAATATAAAAATGGAAAGCATAGGGTGTCAAAGCAGATACCTTACATAGAGGGCCTCTTTATGATAATTAGGTACTGCAGAAAGTGAAAAGAGGTTAGCGTTTTTTTAAAAAAATTTATTTTATTTTATTTTTTTATTCCAGGGTATTGTGAGGGTACAAACATTATAGTTACACTTTATGTCTTTGCCTCACCCAAGTGTGGGTTAAAGGCATGCCCTTCCCCCCACCTTAGTGCTCCCCGTGTCCTTTAGTTGTTGATTTGCCCCCCCATCCCCCTAATCCCTAGAGAGTATTTCTGCCATGTGATCAACCTGGTGTTGATCAGTTAGAACCAGTTTGATGGCGAGTACAAGTGGAGCCCGTTCTTCTGCTCTT
>RJWJ010006820.1:0-60420 GCA_004363605.1 Indri indri | reverse complement strand
GGACCCATACAAGGTTGCCCACTATCTCCACTTCTATTCAACATAGTGCTGGAAGTCCCGGCCACAGCAATCAGGCAAGAGATGGAATTAAAGGCATATGAATGGGAACAGAAGAGATCAAACTCTCACTGTTTACTGATGACATGATATTATATCTAGAAAACCCCATGGATTCAACCAAGAGGCTCCTGGAATTGATAAATGAATTCAGTAAAGTCTCAGGATATAAAATCAATACACACAAATCAGGGACTTTCATATATGCCAATAGCAGTCATACCAAGAACCTAATCAAAGACTCAATTCCCTTCACAATAGCAACAAAGAAAATAAAGCATCTAGGAATATACTTAACTGAGGAGGTAAAAGACCTGTACAGGGAGAACTATGAAACATTGAGGAAGGAAATAGCAGAAGACGTAAACAGGTGGAAAACCATACCATGCTCATGGGTCAGCAGAATCAACATTGTTAAGATGTCTATACTACCCAAGTGATCTACAAATTCAATGCAATCCTTATTAAAATACCAACATCATTCTTCACAGATGTAGAAAAATTAATTCTACACTTCGTATGGAACCAGGGAAGACCCCGCATAGCAAAAACAATTCTAGGCACTAAAAATAAAATGGGAGGTGTCAACTTACCAGACTTCAAACTTTATTATAAGGCTGTAGTAATCAAAACAGCTTGGTACTGGCACAAAAATAGAGCCATTGACCAGTGGAACAGAACTGAGAACACAGATATAAAACCATCCTCATATAGCCAACTAATCTTTGACAAAGCAGACAAAAACATACACTGGGGAAAAGAATCCTTATTCAATAAATGGTGCTGGGAAAACTGGATAGCCACATGTAGAAGACTGAACCAGGATCCACACATTTCACCTCTCACAAAAATCAACTCACGCTGGGTAACAGACTTAAACCTGAGGAGTGAAACTATTAGAATTCTAGAGGAAGATGTTGGAAATACTCTTCTAGACATTGACCTAGGCAAAGAATTTATGAAGAAGACCCCAAAGGCAATCACAGCAACAACCAAAATAAATAAATGGGAGCTGATCAAATTAAAAAGCTTCTGTACAGCCAAAGAAACTGCCACAAGAGCAAACAGACAACCTACAGAATGGGAGAAAATTTTTGCATGCTACAAATCCGATAAAAGGGCTGATAACTAGAATCTACTTAGAACTCAGGAAAATAAACAAGAAAAAATCAAACGACCCTATCAAAAAGTGGGCAAAGGACATGAACAGAAACTTTTCAAAAGAAGACAGAATAATGGCCCAAAAACATATGAAAAATGTTCAACGTCTCTGATCATCAGGGAAATGGAAATCAAAACTACAATGAGATATCACTTATCTCCAGTGAGACTGGCCTTTATCAAAAAGTCCCAAAACAATAGGCGCGGTGGCTCACGCCTGTAATCCTAGCACTCTGGGAGGCCGAGGTGGGCAGATTGTTTGAGCTCAGGGGTTCGAGACCAGCCTGAGCAAGAGCTAGACCCCACCTCTACTAAAATTAGAAAGAAATTAATCGGACAACTAAAAATATATAGAAAAAATTAGCCAGGCATGGTGGTGCATGCCTGTATTCCCAGCTACTCAGGAGGCTGAGGCTGTAGGATCACTTGAGCCTAGGAGTTTGAGGTTGCTGTGAGCTAGGCTGACACCACGGCACTCACTGTAGCCCGGGCAAAAGAGTGAGACTCTGTCTCAGAAAAAAAAAAAAAAGGTCCCAAAACAATAAATGTTGGCATGGATGAGGAGAGATAGGAACACTCACACACTGCTGGTGGGACTGCAAACTAGTGCAGCATCTGTGGATAGCAATATGGAGATACCTTAAAGAGATACAAGTAGAAGTATCAGCAATCCCATTTCTGGGCATCTAACCAAAAGATCAAATGATACTCCATAAGAAAGACACCTGCACCCAAATGTTTATAGCAGCCCAATTCACAATTGCAAAGATGTGGAAATAACCCAAGTGTCCATCAATACATGAGTGGATTAATAAAATGTGGTATATGTATACCATGGAGTACTATTCAGCTTTAAGAAACAATGGTGATATAGCACCTCTTGTATACACCTGGATTGAGCTGGAACGCATTCTACTAAGTGAAGTATCCCAAGAATGGAAAAACAAGCACATGTACTCACCATCAAATTGGTATTAACTGATCAACACATAAGTGTACATATAAGAATAACATCTATTGGATGTCGGGCAAGGGGAAGGGGGGAGGGGGAGGAGGGGATGGGTATATGCATACATAAAGAGTGCAATGCACACCATCCGAAAGATGGACATGCTTGAAACTCGGACTCGGGGGGGGTGGGTAAGGGCACATACGTAACCTAAACATCTGTACCCCCATAATATGCTGAAATAAAAAAAAAAAGTTAAGTGGCTAATGAGAACAGCATTATGCTAGTATCACAACTTCTAAAAAAATCTTAAACTCAACTTATCATAACATTACTTTGTACCCCATAAACATATATAGTCATAATTTTCCAATTTACAATAAAATAAAATATTATACAAAAGAATTCCTTGGTAGAATGCATTCCAGCTCTATCCAGGAGGACTTGGGGGGAAGGGGGACAAGGGCAACATACGTAACCTAAACATCTGTACCCCTGTAATAACAAACAATAGAAAAAAAAAAAAGAATTCCTTGGAAAAGAAAATCCTGCCCTGAAATTTTAAATTTTCCACAAGGGGGCAGGGTTGATTCAAACCTGTACTTCATCCTTTTCTTTTTTTAATGTGTTGAAAGGGATACACAGATGTAGTGCAGATGGGAGTATAAATTGGTAAAAAAAACTTCTCAAAAATAGCATAGTTCCTTTCACGAGAATCATAAAAATGCTCATATGCCTTGACCTGGAATTCAACTTATATTCAGTTTCCATAAAGTAAGACCCGAAGAAATAAAAAGCTATATACATAAGCATATTCCTTGTAACGCTTTATAAATTATCTTTTTAAAGTGGAAATAATCTAAATGTCTAAAATTTCAGATCTAATTAAGTAAATAAATTGATGTTATATCAACCTCGTGGTATGCAGCTCTTTTAAATGAATATTTAGAAGACTGGTTAGCAAGGTATTAAAATACTTATGATATATTAAGTGAAAAATATAAGTAAAGAATATAAATTCCAGTTATTCAGGATTAAAAGTATGTAAAAATCACAATTACATGCTCAGGGGGACCAGAAAACAGCACAGAAAAATGAAAACAACAGTTTTTTAGGAAGGTAGAATTTCAGGTAATTTCTTACTTGTAATATTATTGTACGGTGGTTGTATATACCATGCATTTTAATCCCTTTGCCTGTAACAGAACCAATGTTAAATATTCCACATTTTCAGGGCCTTCCTCAATACATTTTCAGCTGAAATGCGAAGTATAGCAGACACTGCTGGTTTCTACTCAATCTCTCAATCTCCATTTTTGCCACTATCTTTATTAACCAAACCAGTAGTCTGGTCCCAAAGGGCCTTATAAAAGATGTTCATCTCCTGTCTTCTTGTGACTAGTAATGACTGTGTATCCCAGTTCTGGATAATGAGATGTAAGCAGAGGTTACTGATTAAGGTTTCTGGGAAAGCTCTTTTAAGTACTTCAGGCTTGAGTAGCTGGTTTGGGCAAAGGATTTTTGTCCTTTGCCCAAACCCTCCCTCTTTTAGTCTGGGGTGCAGATGCCATGCCTAGTGGCACAGCAGCCATTTTGCAGCCATGAGGATGAAAGAGACATAAAAAGGATGGAAGAACAGGAAGGGAGAGGGAGCCCAGGCCCCTGGTGGTATCATGGAGCTATCATGCCTGCCCTGGACAGATGGCCTTTGAGCTTCTTGTTGTGTGAAAAAGTTTAACTAATTTGGGCATACCACTACTATCGAGAGAGCTACATGCAGTCAAAAAAAAAAAAATCCTACTTGATACATCGTGAAGGAAAACAAAAAAACATGAAGTTATACCAATAACATGCATTCCACAATCAGCTTGAAGGGCTGCAATGGGCATGTGGGAAGTATTGTAAAGTTAATTCTTGGAGACATCCTTCAAGGAGTACATTATATTTATTATTTGATGAAATACATCACGTGTATCATTTATATCATGGGATGCACTGAGGCTGCCAAATTTAAACCTTTTAAGATCTCAGAGCACCTCTAATTCAAATCGAGCTCAGAGCCAATTTTTCTGGGTTTAGGGTGTAGTGGAAAGAGCGTGTCATTTTTAAAATTCCATTCTTAAATAGTTGCACAAACACTCAAGATGCATGTAAAATAATGTTTCTTACGGCGTTGTTTGAATGACAGAAAAAATCAACAACATTTAAATGTCCAATAGGGGAATAAGAAAATAAAGTATAATGTGTTTTTAATGTGTTGAAAGGGATACACAGATGTAGTGCAGATGGGAGTATAAATTGGTAAAAAATCTTCTCAAAAATAGCATAGTTCCTTTCACGAGAATCATAAAAATGCTCGTATGCCTTGACCTGGAATTCAACTTATATTCATAGTTATAATATGCTTATATAAAAAAACAGTAAAATAACTAAAGATAAATGTGATTCATGGAGGTAGAGGGGAAAGTGAATGGAACAAGTATAAAAGTGCTAAATTTACATCTTTTGTTGTAAGGCACAAGTAAATATATTTATATTTGAAGTGTTTAGACCCCTACTCCATTTCTCTATACTCTTGAGACCGAATTACTCTTTGTGCTTTTCTACTATCATTTCGGGGGATTTTTGAGAGGGAAGAGAGGTAAATCCACGTGTTCAATCTCTACCCGAAATATAAACCAAGCTTGGACTTACCCTGTTGGGCAACTGAGTCCACTGAGGAATATCAATAAGGGTAACAAGATTTTTGCCTCTGGTTTAGTGTAGAGAAGGAAAACTTCAGAGCATACGCCTGATTTCCTTCAAAGGACTGACCTTCATCAATTCGATAAATATTAGTTGAGACTTACTAAAGGCCAGGAATTATGCTTAATATTTTCATACAGGAAATGAAAGACAATTCTTGCTCCCAGGGGGCCAGAGCTTTATGGCCATTGCTGTCAAGTAAACTTAAGTGAAATTATGTGGGGGATCAAGGAAGGCTTCTTGAAGAAGTGACATTTGAAAGCGGCCAGCGCAGTATGTGTCATCCTGGAAAAGAAGAAGTGGGAAGGTTATGAAAGAGAATATGCATGTGTGAAACTTCTGGTATTAATATTTAACTGCACCCGAGGGCAAATATAGGGCAGGAGCAGAAAAAAGGCTAAAAATTGGCAGAAGCCACAGCTCACTGGAATACCACACCAAGAAGTCTAAACAAAGTCCTGATAAAATGACACTGACGCATTTCAAGTAGGGAAGTAACATGATCAAACTTCCATTTTAGAGTGATTACCACAGTCAAATTCAGGAAAATAAACCGAAGGTGGGGTGGGGTGAGATTTGTTGCTGTTAAAATAACTTCAGGCACAGGGAATACTCACCCGACACTTTCATAGCACCAACTAGAGACAGTATATATGGAAAGCACTCATTATTGTGGTAAGAACAAAGCAGCCATTCAATAATGATAGCAGTCTACAAACCTTATTCTATTTTGTTCTCATAACACTTACGTGAAGTGTGATTAAACCAGTATTACAGATGCAAGCATAGAGGCTCAGGAGGTTAAGTGACTTACCTAAGGACTCACAGCTAGTAAGTGGCAGAGTCTAAAATCAGATCCAAATTGACCTGACACCAAAATCAGAGCACTCTGAATCGTCACCCCATATTGCTCCTTGTCTCTGAACAATTCACTTGAGATCCAAGTGAATCTACTTGGAAGAGATGCAGATGAAATTCAAACAGATGAATACAAGCACCACAGAATCTTGGATTTGATGCTTCCATTGTTCTCCAGAGCAGAGGCAACCCTACAGAACCAGAATTACTCCAGAGCAACTCTGACAGCAGGGAGTGAGAGAAGTGATGTGCCCTGCAGGTTCCTGGCATCACTTTATTCCCATTCCCATTAACCAGCAGCACCTACCACACTATTTAGGATAATTAACTATGCATCTCAAAGGAATATGCCCATTCCTTGTCTTGTCTCTCTAACGGATATAAGAATGAGTTTAGGGGAAATGACAAAATATCTCTATGGACATGAATCCCTTAGTCTGAGCTCCCACTGTAAGGCCACCTTTATTTTTTTCCTCTCCCATCCTCCAACTCCTTGATAATGTCATCGTTTTAATATGATTTCTGAGGATAAAGAGCTCCCAGGAACTTGTATTAAGCAATTACCCCAGGGATCAGCAAACACAAGCTCATGATATTTACTTAAAATTCTCAATTCTGTGGATATGTCAAGGTCTTTATAAACAAAACTGACTTTTTCAGGGTTGGCAAATTAGCACCGTGTCCAGAATAATCATTTCCACAAGGGGAATGACACGTCCTTATTTTCCATCCCTATTCATTGATGACAAGTGCCATTTCAAGCAATTTGCCAAATAAATTCTGAATATTGCATGGGAATAATGTCTAGGATGTATTTTCATTAAGTAAAAAAATACGTAGTATGGATGTTGGAAGAGAAGTGAACGGGATCTACACTCAAGCTCAATTGTAAAGAAATATCTTGTTCTTTGATGGATTTTGTTTCCAAGTGTTTTGCAAAGCAATGAGAAAAATTATTGTAATTTGAAAACTGGGTGATTACAGGGACACCCAAGTGAATCTATATCAAAGGAGTTACATATGGCAAACTGACTAGGGAACAACTTGAATAGTTCTGTGGTAAAAACTTCTCTTGATGGTGAAAAGAAGAAACATTAAAAAATTTTAACCTAATGAAAGAGGTCCTTCCCAGTAATTTGCCTTCTAGGTATATATCCAAAATAATTGAAAGTAGGAATTGAAATAGATATTTGTACACCACAGTTCATGGCAACATTATTAACAATAGCCAAAAGGTGGAAACAACCACGTGTCCATTGACAAACGAATCCATAAACAAAATGTAGTATATACATGCAATAGAATATCATTCTATCATGAAAAGGAATACAATTTTGATATGTACTACAACATGGATGTGCTACAATATGGATGGTAAATATTATGCTTAGTGAAATGAGCCAGATACAGGACAAATATGGTACAATTCCACTTACATGAGGCACCTAGAAAAATTCATAGGGTTGGAAAGTGATATATAAGTTACCAAGGACTGGGGGAGAGGAGGAAGAGAGGACTTACTGTTTAATGGCTACAGGGTTTTTGTTGGGGATGATGAAAAGTTTTGGATATAGACAGTGTTCATGATTATACAATATTGTGACTGTATTTAATGCCACCAAATTGTACACTTACAAATGGATAAAATGATAAATATTATATTATATATATTTCACCACAATGTTTTTTAAAAACAGTCTTTCTGGTCTCACCCTAAAAATATTTAGAGTCTACATAATGTTGTGGCAGTTGCTCTAGGACTACAAATTGCAACAAAATGAGGTACTGTAGGAACAGTTTTTCACCTTATTTAGATTAATGGACCCTTGAAGAATCTTCTCGAAGCTATGGACCTCTCTCGGGGCTGGGGGTAGAGAACACATAAACATACTATGGTGCATAATTTGGGGGGCAAGGGTTATGACACACTGAGGTCTCCCCATTGACCTCTGATTTAGGGAGCAGTCGTGTTGTGAGATTCAACAAGACCACAGCCAGCTGTTGAAGATGTCAAAGGAAAGAAAGAAGAATCTCACTGGCATGTGATCTCCAACTTCAGCTAAAGACCTAGAGAAAAACTAAAATCACAGATAAGATAATAAAACAAAAAGACAACCATTGTCAGTACAAACACTCGTGAACTCACAGTGCAATTTCAGCTTTGTCTAAGCTGAATGCCTTTCTCACAGCCTAAGATCACAAATGGTGAATGGTAATAAAGTCAACACAAAGGATAAAGAATTAAACAATACGACTTCATCTCATTAAAATATAGAATCTTGTTAATAAGCTATTGCATTCATCTTTGGGAGCACTTTTCAGACCTGCCTGCACACAGCTGTCTTTTTTTTTTTTTTTTTTTTAAGGAAAACTTAATACCATCTTTTCTGAGTAAAAAGAGGTCCTTGCATTCGGTTGTAATTTGAAAAGGAACAACTAAAATTATACATTTCAGAGTAATGTAGGAAATAAACACCCCTTCATTACTGGTTACAAAGTTCTATTTTTATACTACTAGTTAATGCTTACTATTCTTTCTGGAATTTTTAAGATTGGCAGCACTTTTACGTATTTAGTAGAAATGGTGCTTTACAATTCTGGGATGAGGGGCGTAATAAATTTGTAAAGTTTAAAATAATACTTTGTTTCTAGCTTTCAGTTTATTAAGTGTTCAGTTTCTATGTTGACTCATTCTTAGCAAATCAAATAATAAAAACATTTGAATGCAGACTATTTCTATTACATCTCTATTAAACGTACAAATCAGCACCTAGAGATGAAAACATAAAGAGAGAAAGTAATGAAAAGTAATGTGAATTTTATATTTAAACTTTTAAGATAAGTAATGGATTCCTTTTAGATATTTATGAATGTAGAGTACCACAAAGTCAAATGACACATGTAATTAAATTTAGCCTGGCAACAGTCCTTAACCATTCCCAAATCTAAATATAATATTGTGTTTTCTTCTAAATTCATGTTCGTTCTACCATATAATCTCACAAATCAAGCCTGACAGAGTTTTCCACAACAACATCTGCCTTCTGATGCACAACATCCCATTTTCATTGCCCTGTTGATTTCATTTTCCTATGTCTATATTTAATATCTTCACTCCTGAATTAAGACAAATGCCACAGGATGGATGGACTAAGAAACACTTTTAAAGCTTTCCAACACATTCTGTTTAAAATTCAGTGTATAGTCAACCAAGACTTGCTCCCTTTGCACAAGGTTAAGATTAACAGCTTTTACTGTGAAAATTACTAGAAATAAATGTGATTATCCAAAGATTTGTTTAAACCCTTTTACAGCTTTATGTCTTTTTATGAGCTATGATTGTACAATGGCCTGTAAATATTCTCCAGAAAATCTCTCTCTATAAAGTCTACCTTTTGTTATTTTGACAAATGGTACAATTGAGCAGTGCTTTGCAAAAGGTAGCATGTGCCTCATTGTTGATATGCCAGATGATTTTGCATGGAGCACATATTTTTATAGTAATGTTTTTATTTTTATGGTTTTCACAGATCTATTGCAAGTAACATTGTATCTCCATTTATAGTAGAGATATAAAAAAATTTTAGTAGTTTTATTTAAATTAAGAATGAATATATATTAAAGAAAGCTATTAAGTAAATATGACTACAGGAACATGGGTACAGAAAAAATTGGGAACACAGGGCAAAAGAGGAATATATCCTATGTCATGGTACAAAGAAAGGAATAATCAACTGTGCTTGAGCCTGAAAAGATAAGTAGGAATTCCTAATCAGGCAAGAAAAGGGGAAAGTCATTCCAGACAAAAGTACCATGTACAAAGACTGACCTAAACTGCACACATGGTTTATGTGAGCACTGTTGGGTTAATATTGCTGGAGATGGTAAAGGAGAGTATAGACTATGGGTTGCAGAGGCAACAAGGTACCAAATCACAAAAGACCTTCTTTGCCATGCTAAAATCAATGTAGACAATGGGAAGTCAATGAAGGGTTGTAAGCAGGAAGCAACAGGGCTGATTTTATGTTGTGAAAAGATAACTCAGGGAAAACTTGGAGTCCAGAGGAAGGGCAAGGAAATCATAAGAAAGAGACCACTTAGAACCATGTTGTATAGACATAAAGGATAAGACCAGGAGTTGAGAGTACATAAAAAATATTTCTGAATCACAAAAAGTAACAGAAACCTCATTACAAGGTAAGTAGCAGAGTGAAAGGAAAAATTACAACACATGTACCACCACCCCAGAAAAGGTTAATATGCTTAATATATAAAGAGTTCTTCCAACTCAAGAGAAGTATTATTTAAATTTTACTATTATGAAAATTCATGAGAATAATAGGCAATTCACACAAAAAATGGAAAATAAATATATGAAAATGCCCAAACTTGTTAATAATCATAAAATATGACTTTAAAAGAGAATAAAGTACAGCTTTTTGCCCATCAGATTGTTAATAATTGATGATATGCAGATTTGGCAAGAATGCGCATGAAAGGACTTCATATAATGTTGGTGGAAATGTAAATTGATGCAAAGAACACACCATCATCAGATAAACCATCATCATAGTTTGTCTTTACACTTGAACTAATTTATAATCTTTTAAAGTTACATTCAGAAAAGCTATGTAAAGAGAAGGAAAATGGGAGTGTTAATATGTTCCATGTCCAACCCAGCCCATAAAGAATGTGCACCACATCTATGAAAAACATTTATCTTCCTATCCACTCTCTTCCCTCCTCCACAAAAATATAAAGAAATTCCCTACCTTAACTAATGTAATGGAAATGGTTGTGGAAAACAGAGGAGAAATTTGAGGTGTATTTAGAAGATGAAATGTACAGAATTTAGTGACCTGGAATGTGGGAGGCGACAAGATGGAAGAATCCATTATGACTCCATTTTTTGGCAATAGGATGGTGTCATTCCCTCAAATAGGAAACACAAAGGAGGCATGCTTGAGAATAAAGATAATTAGTTCATCTTGGGACTTGACGGGTTTGAGAAACTTAAGATATATTCAAATAGAAATATCCCATAAGGGGCTATGAGTATTTGGGTCTGGATCTCAGGAGTGGGTCTAGGCTGGTGACATATTTTTTAGAGTCATTAAAAGATGATAAAAACCATGAATTTCATAAAACTACCAAGGATTATATAGCATAAAAAGAGGAGAACCAAGGAAGAGCTTTGGGAATGCCAGCCTGTAAAGGGAGGACAAAAGAAGGAGACACACGGAGCGGGTGTTTGAGGGGTGGCCTGTGGACCCACACCCAGGCCGAGAGAGACAAAGCATGTCTTCCCCTCAGCCAGCTGGTCATACACCCAGGCCTCGGCTCTGTCACAATGGTGGCCAGATGGGAGTCTGAGTCTCAAGTCTACAAGCCCCTCATCATTGCTGGAAAAAGAAATGTGAGTGAGGGTGAACCAATGCTTCATCTTCTTTGTCTGTGTTGGATAATGCATCCTTGTTTCCAGAGGAAGAGGGAGTACCATTTATAAGGAAAAGTCTTAGCAGCCACATGGGTTTTTAGCCCAGAGACAACTTCTCCCCAGATCCTTATGTAAAGAAGATGGCAGAAGAATAGTCACCTTTCTTTTCTCATACATTATTGAACAATCTATGCTCTTCTGCATACGCACAAAAAATAATCATATTAGTCCAATTGGATTAGTTCAATGCATATCATTTGTAAGCCTCCTGGGAAAAGATGAGGAATACTTTCCTTTGTTTTCAGAAAATCTGATTGAAGCAGATCATACATATGTTTACAAAGGATAAAGAGCCAGATTAATTTAAATAGGTGAAGCTACAGGGAGCATTAGTCACAGACATCATTCATTAACAAAAGCCATCTGAAAAAATTAAAATAAAAAATCCTCAATGGGTAGTTGAAATTCATTAAAATATAACGTAATCTGCAGTCCTTATATAATAAATCCCAAGGTAAATTTATTTATAAAATCAAATCCTATTCTACTATCCTTTTATACTAAATCCCAAAGTAAATTTAAACTCTAGTGTAAGAAAAAAATTAAACATATTGAAAATTAAGTATAAATTTAGTAAAAATGAAATGGTATAAGTAACAGAAATAAAATAAAATATTCCAACCATCTTTTTAATCTGTTTTTTCTGTTTGTAAGAATAAAAACCACATTTTTATGAACCACAAATTCCACATTAACTGTTAAATTGTAACATCTATATATAAAAATATTAGTATTAGAACTGCGTTTATACATAGGTCATCTAGTCTCTTTTAATGAAGTCTAGTAAAACCAGAACTATGGAATCTTGCATTTTCTGGGTCATTGGATAGGACTCTGAAATCTTTTATTACACAGGGATGTTTGTTGCAATGTTCTCCATTATAACTGCATTTAACATGTGTTTCAAATCTTCATGAAAAATAAGATTATTTTTTATCTAGGAACATATTGAAATTCCATGGCCAATTATAAATTTTTTCCTCGGAACACAGATATAGAATATCTTTAACCCTGCTAAGCCAGAAAATGCAATATTGCTAAATCTCAAGAAGGGAAGACAACGGATTTTCATCTATGCTGGATGACATTTAAAATCTGTGTCCTCTCTGCCTTGCAAATAAATGTGGCTCACAACATGAAAGAAAGGAATCAGAAATAAAATAAAGACTGAGGGAAAAAAATTGAAGCAGGATGACAGGCTCATTAAAATGTGCAGAGAGCGTCTCCGACTCCCTCGAGAAAGCTGTTACTGTGAAATAATCACATAGACGAACACGGAAAGAGTGGACTCCGGCAGGGGCCTTATATTGCACCCGAGAAGTTGGTGATTATATCCTGGTAATGTGACCCTGCAAAAGCCTTGCTTCTTTGTTGCTTAATAGAGTTCACAGAAAATGCTTGTCTCCAAAATGAGATTTCTCCCCTATTCACTGTGCAGCCCAGGAGTCTTGACAGGATGAATGGGGTGCCATTTCTCCAAATCAAGGGGGAGTGGGAACCCCTGGGGGTGGAAGATTGTCAGCAATCAAGCTCAACTGTTGCAGGGAAGAGCCATTGCCCTCTGCTCCTTGTCAAGTGGTCATAAAGGAAGGTTTAGGGAAGCCGCTAGAATTTGGTGAAATAAGAGATAATAGGTCAGATGGATCCATTTTTATTAGCAATCATCCCATTTCCATCTCTGAAGCTATCAGAAATATTCCTTTGCTCTCTAAGCAGCCTATCTATGTAGAGTGTTTAGCTCTTAATTAAAACCTTCGTCAGTGTTTCCATTTTCTCACCCTGTTGGTTCAAAAATCTTATGTATACTTTAACCTGAAGACACAAGCAAGGCTTTCCAAATTGTTGCACTGAATGGGATGTGTTTCCTCTTGATACAACTGGACCATGAGACCCTGGGAAGGGCAGTGGGAGTGAAATCAAACAGTACAGTCAGAAGAGGGTCTGAGAAAGGCCTTTGGAAAACTTCTCCAAGTCCAGGCTTGCAGACAGGATGCATTCGCAAGCCCTGATGGTTTCTGGTTTAAATATAGTTAATTTATATTTTTAAATGAGAAAGCAAATAGAGAAAAAAATGCATACTCTATGATTTATTTAATATTTGCTGAACTATATACCTTTACATATTCATATATATGAATTTAAATGCATTAAAAAGATAAGGAAAAGATATGCCACTATTAATAATGACTACTTTTAGAATAGAGTCAGCTAGAGTGGGATTAGAGGCAGGAATGTAGGGAGACTAATTCTTTAAGGCTGAATATACTTCTTCATTGTTTGAAATGTTTTCACAAGAATGTATTCATGTTTTACCTGTGTAAACTAATGAGGACTTCCTAAGAAATGGAAATATGTGTCAGTCCATGACTGTCCAGGACATGACTGGAATAACATTGCATCGTAGACTCAGGAATTACCAGATACAACTATAATCGTGGGAAATTCTAAAATGAATATTCACCAGCAAGGGATCTGTCCCCATCCAAAGGTTCTCTGAGGTTAGGCCTATAGTGTTTAAAGACTGCTTGTCTTGTGTATCTGCTTATCAAAATGATCATTTTTCTCCTGGAATTTCCTAAATATTCCTGAGGCAATATTTAAAAAGATCTTCAAATGGTTCCTAGCTCTCTATATAATATGCCAGTCCTATCAAAGTGTGAAAACTGTGGCCCAACCCTGACATACTGATTGAGTTACTACAAGAATTGTTGTGATGTCCCTATTGTGTCACAACAATTCTTGTAGTAACTCAAGAACATCCTTCGTATTGGAGACATAAGAAAAAAATAACTCAGAAATGTCATGATTCTTATACTAAAACTTTTGCAATCCTAGGTATTAACACACTACGCTAAACAGTTCAGGACATGTGGGAATTCAGGCACAGCTCATTTTCTAACATAAGACTAAAAACTGCCTAACAAATCTCACTTGGAAATGACAACACTTGGAAGTGTGAGCTAAGAAATCAGCTGAAAATATTCTTGATTGTGGATTTTCAGCCTGACAAGCTCTGGATTTAGAGCACCCTGGAGTCAGTAATTTTCTACAGATATTTTTATTGGTTAGAGGCAGCCCTGCCCTAAGTCCTGCACACTCAAGTCAGTGATGTCTTGGGTGGTAAATGTGTCGGGAAATGTTAGTAACTAAAGCCAAGCATCAGTTATTCACAGCGTCCTCTCTCCGATTTCAAGGGGCAGGTTCATTCCATGCCACATGCAGCTTCTACAACAGAGGGTCAAATTGGCCCAAATGTCTTAAATCCTTTTAGCTGAATCCATTATACTAATATCTGACAATTATGAACTAAGTCTCATTTAACATGCTTGGATGCTCTCACTTAAAGGCAATAATTACTAGAAAGAGTTAGTTGTATAAACCTGTTTCCCAGCACGTTGGTTGACAAGACACCCCACTGGTTAAAATGCAACCATCAGGCAGAGCTTTTTATATTTAATGTTGAACAAATTATCTTTTGTAAATGGCGAATTGAGGACTCTCTCACTGTCAATCTTCCTTTGCACTCAGCTACATTTCCATTTCATAGAACATCTTGAATTTAGCCGAGGGAGGTAGTAGTCCCTAAAAATACACAGCAAGAACAAATCTGAAAGGAAGAGGGAAGACTAATAAGAACGTCTCTGCTAAATCAATGACAGGAAAGCATCCTTTTGGCCATACTCCTTCAAAGGGTGACTTCTAAAACCCTGAGGTGGATTTTTCCTCTGCATACATGGCAAGACTATCAAGAAGAGTAGGCTTAGGAGGATTTCACCTCCAGGAGCAGGATTGAATCCACACTGTATGAAGTGCCTGACATTGCAAAAATGTATAGAATTTAAAGCTGTGTGACACTGCTAGAAGTCGTATAATCTGACCCACTGTGGAAATTTCCATCCAGATGGAAATTCAAACTCCATATGATTACCCTTAATAATAGGTTATTCACAGCCTCCTAAACAAGTTTTTCATTGTTGGACAGCTCTCTCCCCATATTCTTCTTAGTTGTGAACTACAACCTGCAACCTTTCTCCCTTAAAAATGTTTTAAATTATGTCATCATTTTATGAGGAATAAAATCTTAAAAAATTTAATGCCTTTTTCATTTTATATGAGGATATTATTAAGAATTATATTAGAGAGTTTATTTTGTCATAATCATGAACATAGAGCAAATATGTGAAGGTAAATTTTTATTTTCTCTGTTTACCAAATCCTATTAATCGTGTTTAATCATGTGAGAAAATGTATTCAAATCATATTGCATGTCATTTGGTGAAAGAATGAATCTTGAACTAAAGATTAAACTTATAAATGCCTGTTTTAATATCAAGAATACTACTTACCAGGCACCGGGGATCCAACGATGAGCAACACGTAGAGCCAGTCCCCACTCCCAGAGATTCTGATTCAATTGTCTGGGAAGGAAGCCCTAGCACTGGTGTCCTATAAAATCTACTCAGGATTCTATTGTACACCAGCTTGACACCACCGGTAGCTGGTCCATGTGGAGTGGCTTCCCTCTGAATGGACTACAGGTTAAAATTGTTCACACAGAAGATATTTGTAATACCCACATCTGGCAAAGAACCCATATCCAGAATACATGATGAACTCTTACAAAATAAAAAGAGAGAACCCCCCCATCCCAAAAAGTGCTAAATCTTGGATAGACACTTCATAAAAGCAGATATCTAAATGGCCAGTTTAAAAAAAAATACTCATTTTCATTTGTCATCATAAGACTGTAAAGTAAAACACATTGTGATACCACCATACACTTACCAGAATGGCTAAATCTTATCAAGCATTGTCTAGAATAAAGAGCAACTGAACGCTCATATGCTGCAGATGGGAATATATATAGCTATAAATTCTTTGGAAGACAGTTTGGCAGTATCAACTAAAGCTGAATATATCTATACTCTATAGCAATCCAACTGTTAGGTATACATGCAAGAGAAATATGTTCATATGTTCACCAAAAGATGCTTAGAAGAATATTCATTGTATTGTTCACAGTAGCCCCAAACTATAAACAACCCAAATGTCCCTCATCAGTAGAAAGGATAAATAAATTGCAATATATTCCTACAAAGGGATACTGTATAGCAATGAGAATGAACAAATGATAGCTACATCCTAAAACATGAATGGACTGCACAAACTTAATGTCAAGCAGAAGAAGTGAGGCACAAAAAAAGGACATTTTGTATGATTCCATTTTATGAAATTCAAAAACAGGCAAAACAAACCTATAGTGTTAGAAGTCAGGACTGTGGTTAACTTTGGCAAAAACAGTGACAGGGGAACCTAAGAGGGACTTCTGGGATGTTGCTAATATTTTGTTTTTTGATTGGGAATTGATTACATAAGTTTATTCATTTTCTAGAAATTCACACTTATCTTGTACTTTTCTGAATGTAATCATATTTCAAGAACATTTTTAAATTATTCATAATGGTAAAAATAATAGTAATCCCTTATTGTTAGAACGGCATTTTATAATGTACAAGCTGTTTCATACATGTTGTCCCATTCGATTCTCTCTTTAATTTATTGATTTGCTCATTTCATTCACCAAATGCTGATATATTTAATATATCTCATATATGCAAGGGATTGTGCTAGGTGATGAGGGCAATGCAAAAGTTAATAAGACATGGTTATTAGCCTCTAAGAGCTTACAGAACTAAAACTTTGAAGACATATCTGTAGTGTAACTGTATAGCAGCAATAATTTATGGTATCTCCTATGCACCAGGCATTGTACATACGTTGCTATGTACATTACTGACATTCTCTCATATTTAGTAACTTCAAGGGAATAAGGATTTTAATGTCATGTTTATTTTCTTACTAAAGAATTTAGTATTGCATGATGGGAAATACAATGAAATCTTGAGGAAAAGATACTTGCTTCCTGAGTCCAAGTCTAGAGGGGCAATGTAAAGTACAGCATGACAACCTGCCATCTTCAGTGATGTCAGCAACTAGTTCAGAGGACCCGTAATGAGTTGAATTGACTTACTGCCACAGGAATTTTATACAACTATAAATTCCATTCCAATATTTAATTAGATTATTTCACATAGCAACACCTAAAAGGGGCTATGTACTGGTTTAAATTTAGTTCCTGAAACTCAAGAAATTTCAACTCTTCAAATAAAATATCAGTATGAAAGAAACAGGAGGAAAGCTATAAAGCTTGACTGTGAAGATGATAAGATGGCATAGGTATTTCCAAGAAAAGTTTTAGGCTTTCATTTAATAAAATATGGATTTTGCAAATGCATAAATCTCATATGAGTTGGTTTCAAAGAATACATATGACAATTTATATCAGTTATAAGCATTATGCATGACATATGCTTTCAAAAGCATAAGGATATATTTTATAAGACTCATCCTTTATAAACTCCTGAAATTTTACAAATTCCCAATTCAGTAGCTTTTGTTCGATATTTGAATGTAAGCTCAGTTTAGGAGAATACTGAATCCAAGTTGCCACTCTCAATCCAGCTTTATTTGTAATAAAATTGATCTACTGATCCTTGATTCCCATGACTCCTCCTCAACTGCCTTAGAATCTGGAAAGAAGCACCAAGGTGCTCCTCAAATTAGTCTCAAATCCCAACACAAAGGCATTTCATTGTTTCAGAGTTTGGCGTCTTACAAAAATAGTAGGGAATTCAGCATGACTAATGTATAGAGGAAATGGTGGGGGAGACGGAATTGAACAGGAAGTTCAAAGATGGATTGTAGGGATATTTTATACTATGACAAGGCAAATTTACATTATCTTATTGCCAATGAGGAAACTGTAGGATTCCTCAAGCAAGGAAATAAGATGATCAGGTTTGTGTTGCACATATTAACTTTAGCAGTGACATGATGGATTAATAATAGAGTTATACTCTTTATGGTGACATGATTACTGAGCTCTTGGTATGCCATATAGCACAATGTTTAAGCATAAGAAAGACTTAGATTTAAATTACTTCGCAATTAGCTATATAACCTTGGGCCAGCAACTTAACCTCTCTCAACAGCAGGAACTAATCTAGGCCTGTACGTGGGAGCAAGCAAATGCATGAAAATGGAGGAGGTGAAGCCTATGGGAGCAGGAATAGCACACGATCTCTGCTGAATAATGCTAGACAACTACAAAGGTACAAAACCACCAATAAAAAAATATTTATATTAATTATTACTACAAGAGTTTATATTCAAGAAACTATGAAACATGACTGGAAAATATGTTCAAGTCATGTGATTTAAAAAGAAAAATGAAATGTGGAGACCAATTTCATTAATTTATTTATTCATTCAGCCAAATGACAATTATTGAACATCTTCAATTGTCAAGCCCTGTGCTGGGCACTAGGTATACCAGGATGAAAACGCAGTCCCCAATAATCTTACTGTCTAGCAGAAACAGCAAAGATAGTATAATACAATGCATTAAGTCCTATGATACAGTTAACGTTATCAGGGAAGACTTCCCAGTAAAGGTGAAGTCTTGAAGAATTCACTAGAGTGTTGGTTAGGGGAGAATGTGATCAACTGTGAGAGAAGATGTGGCATGCTTGAGGATTTGGAAGTAATTCAGTATGTCTGGAGTATATGTTGTGATGTTAGGAAGAATGGAAAGCTGAGGCTGGGGTGATAATCTATTTAAAAGTAAACTGGTTGAGGCCCAATCCTGAAAATACACAGGACCTCTTTTGGAGGGGTAGATACAGTTTCAAATGTTTACATCAACTTTATTTTGTCTGTTCTAGGAGTTGGTGTTAATAAACTATCTCGAGAAAGTCTACAAAGATCACATCAAGGGCTCTAGACAAATCTAACTTTATGCCGTATTAACTTAAAATGATAAATATAAACCCTACAAATCTTTGAAAATGAAGGGTGGGTAGAATAAAAAGTTACCACATCAAACAAAAAGGTTATATTGATCTAACTACAAAATAGTTAGGGATGGCTATTCTTTAATAGACATGCCCTCTAACTATATGATGACGGTTTAGGGAACAGTACCAGTGAAGACAGTAAGGAAAACTATTTAAGGACTTCATCCCCTTTTCTAGCCACATATCCACTTATTCAATTTTTCTCCTATTCTTAGCATGCTGGGAAAAAATCTACAACTGAGTGGTTTCAAGACACCACAAATTTAAAATCTGCAACCTCAGCTGGGCTCCATGCCCTGACCAGCATGTCTTAGTCAGCTCCCTTTCTCATTTTCCTCGCGGCTTTACCAAACCTTCACCTCTTCACCCAAGTCTTTTCAATCATTTGTAGCAAATTGCCTTGCTCGTATTCACTGGATATAGCAATTGAGTATGAGAGGTTGCATCCACAGTCACCTAAAGGTTGTGAGATCAGCAGACAGCCAGGGAAAACTCTTTCATTTAAGGGATAATGGTTGGCCCTTAGAGAAAACTGAAGGAGGAGAGGACAGAAAATTGGAGGTAACCAGAAGGTTTTAGTATTAGAAAACTGAAAGAAAAAGAATATTTTGAGAAGGAAGTAAAAAATAGAATCAAATGCTGCAAAGATGTCAAGTAAGGCAAGAGCCAAAGTGTCCACTCAATGTGGCGATATGGTGATCATGGTAAGCAGTGATTTTATTTTAAACCATTTCAATTGAGTGATGAAAATAGAAATCAGGCTGTAGTTGAATGAACAACAAATGAGAGTGATAAAGGGAGAAAGGCAAGGGAATATACTACTCTTTTGAGAAGTCTGTTGTGAAACAAGGAGATGCCATGACTGATTTAGAGGGATGGGGGACTAAAGGAAGGTTTCATGTTGGATTGGTGGTGGTGGTAGAGGTGGTGGAGGAGGTGGCAGAGGTGGAGGTGGAAGTGGTGGTAGTGGTGGTTGCCTTGGACGTGATAAAGATAGTGGTGATGAAGACGGCGGAGGTGCTGGAGTAGCAGAGGTAGTGGTGGAGATGCTCGTGGCCATGGAGGTGGTTTTGTAAGTAATGATGGAGATGCTGATAGTCACGACAATTAAGGCAGAGGTGGTGAAGATAGCCAAGGCAGAGGCGGTAGTGGTAACGACAGTAGTAGTGATAGTGGAAATGAAAAAGTGGTTTAAAATATAGGAAACACTGGAGCTTGTTCATCCACTAAGGTGAAGCAACCAGTAAGAGAGAGGGAATAAATAGAAAAAGAATGATAATTACGTTGATCCCAGAGGAAAATAGACAAGGAAGTCAGACCACATAGATGGAGGAACTAAACACATAACCACCTTCTACAGTTAAAATTCCCATACCAAACTACTTGTTGTTCTCCAAATGTGTCATGGAGTTCCATTTCTGCCTCTCTCTCTCTCTCTCTCTCTCTCTCTCTCTCTCTCTCTCTCTCTCTGCCTTTGTGTTTAGGTGCTGTATCCTCTGCCTAGAACACCCTTCTCCCTCTCATCATCAGCATATAACTTCTATTCTTTCTTCAGAATAGAACTCAGAATCTGCTTCTTCCAGGAAGCTTTTTCTAATCCTCTCCCACAGTTTGATTAAGATGCCTAATCTCTGGGCTTTCAGAATCCACTGCACATGGTCCATCACAGGACTTTTCATACTATATTGTAATTGTTTTAATCTCCACTGGAATGTAAGATCCATGAAAGCAGACACTGTGTCCTGTTTCACTAGGCTTTCATTTTTCATTCAACAAAACTAACAAACCACTATTACAACTAATAAAAATCTATTGAGGCCAGGCACAGTGGCTCACACCTGTAATCCTAGCACTCTGGGAGGCTGAGGTGGGAGGATTCCTTGAGTCTGAGACCAGCCTGAGCAAGAGCAAGACTCCCATCTCTTCAAAAAATTAGAAAAATTAGCTGGGCATAGTGGCGTATGCCTGTCATCCCAGCTACTCAGGAGGCTGAGGCAGGAGGATAGCTTGAGCCCAGTAGTCTGAGGTTGCAGTGAGCTATGAAGACACCACTGCATTCTAGCCCAGGTGACAGAGTGAGATTTTGTTTCAAAAAATATCTATTGAGCACTTATCAGACGCCAAGCAATGGTGGGAAAATTTCAACCCGCAGTCTGTTTTTGCAAATAAAGTTTTATTGTAATACTGTCACACTCATTTTCATATTGTCTGTGGCTGCTTTTGCCCTATGATGGCGAGATGAGCCATTATGATGAAGACTGTATGGCCCACAGCTCCTAAAATGTTGACTGTATTACCCTTTACAGAAAGTTTTCCAATCCCTGGTATTACCAATGAAGAATACAATAGTGAGTCAATAAGATACCAGCAATTGCAGCATAATGTGATATTGTATTTTGATAGTGGAAAATAAAAGTGTAATGGGAGTACATAGGAGAAGCATTTAATCTATTCTTTGAGAGATCATGGATTTTTGTTTATCCAGAATTTAGTACTACTTAGCATATTAGTAGGCGCTCTATAAGTGGATCAATTTTTTTCAAAGGGGAAAATTCATTTGGAACATGAAATACTTGACTAAGATGCTAAGGGAAATGGCTGAGACACCATTCCGAAAGATTGCTGGTATTTCTACCACAGAGGAATTAAATTAGGATCTCATTTAGTTATAATATTCAGTTAATTGTAAGGCTAAATTATCCAAATATTTCAAGATCTTATCTTGTTTCAAAGAGATAAGATTCCAGCTTGAGTCTCCCCATAAATAAGATGAAAACTCTGGGTCTGGTGGCTGGGCCTGAGAAGCCGACTTGACACTTGCTGAGAGCTGGAAGACCTACATAATCTTCATGTTGTTCTTTAAAATTCTTTCAGAAGATTTTATTTTGAATTTTAATGTCAAAGCCAAGTCCAAAAATATGACCTTAATACTCTCTTGGTTCTCTTTTACACATACATCTACACACACACACACACAACTTTATACCTAATATCATCTCAAAGATAACATATAGATCCATATATGTACACAGCCCACACATCTGTCACACATATGATACTGGTTCCTGGTTTGCTGGTCTCCAAAAGAAAGAAATCCTTGGGTATTCTTCCATCCAGTCCTCAATGTTCAGTACCAATTTGTCCACTGAAAGCATTTATTCTATACAACTCAGCAATTTGGCAATGATGTTCTACGGCAGCAACTTTTGCAAAAATAAAAATCAAGTCACCAGGCACATGTTGGAGCCAGATGGCTGGAAGGGCCACCATGTTAAACATGGTTGC
Source organism: Indri indri (assembly GCA_004363605.1). Taxonomy (NCBI): domain Eukaryota; kingdom Metazoa; phylum Chordata; class Mammalia; order Primates; family Indriidae; genus Indri; species Indri indri. Next base: position 37,952 of record RJWJ010006820.1, on the reverse strand, counting down.
ACCAAGTTAAAGAAAAGCCACAGCTGGTCTCCTTTCCAAAGTTGCCATTAATCTCTCTGTATCCATATACCTGACTCATTTATATCATCTACATCTATCGTTGTCTCTATGTATGTATGAATGTATATACAACCACACTGTGAAAAATACACTGGTGCTTTAACATTGTTCAGTACCTTTTGAACAACCGTTAATACTTCTAGCTGAACAACAATATAATGTCCTTATCATAGCCCTATACTCACAGTTGCATCTTGAAGAAGCTGGGGAACTGCCCTACTCCTTTTATACCTATATCTTAAAAACATGTTAATTTGCTACTGATTTTTCCCTCAACAGCACCTCGATAGCCTTATTATGTTGATTTACCTTGCATAAAATTGTTAAAGACATTTATTTCAATTTGATATGAACCTACTCCTTTGCATAAAACCATGGCACTGTCTGTGAGTAACAACATTGCATCAGAAAACTGTGTAATTTCTGGCCACATTATTATGAAACTGTTAAAAGAATGTGTAAAAGAATAATCAATAATAGAATTACATATGGTGTTGCTTAGTGGAAAAACAAGTTGCACAACAGGAAATCTCATTTAACATGTATGAATGTAATGTTTATATTCATAGAAAAATGCAGGAAAATTTATTAATATTATAAGGGTTACCTCAGAGAATGGAATAATAAGTAATTTTTATTTTTTTAGGTTTTTACATTTTCTAAGTTTTTTGTAATATAAAACTTTGTAACCAGAAAAAGGTATTACTTAAGATAGTATATTCAGTGTGCTTCTATTTTATTTAAAAGGTTATATAGGAAAGACATACATTTTCTTAGTATTTATCTTTGAGTGAGAGATCTTGGTGCTTTTCTGTAATTTTAAATTTTCTATAATATGCTTGTTTATCTTTACTTTAGGAAATCAAATATAATTACAATATAAATCCAGTGCTGACTGATAAAGATTATTCTCTAAAGACAGAACATAAAGTCACAGTGAGACCTGTGTATGCTGGGGCATTAGAGGGCCTTTTAAATCACAGACTTTACCTTGAAGAAGACTATACCTGAAATCAGTAATGTTTGGCTTCACAATTTCCTCTCTAAATTCAAAGATTTTTTTTTTGCCTGAGAACAACTTCCCTTGGAAGATTATAGCAACTCTTACCATAGTAGTAAATAAAGATTATGAAAACAATGCAAGTTATATTTTCTAATACACCATAAAAATTAAAAGATATTTTAAAAATAGATTCTCAAGAAAATTTTGATAAGAAAAATCTAAATCAAGTGATTTTATATATAAAATACAGAAATACGAAGCCATTATTATCTAAATTCAACTCAGAAGCTGGGGTTATTTGGACACATAATGCACTAATAAAAGCTCATTCTTGCAGAGAAGCCACTAGTCCTGTCTCATCACAACAGTTACTGAAATGGAACTGAGGCACCAACTTGTGGGCTTTAACAAGAGGAACACAAGTGCAGTCGTAAATGCCTTCATTTTATAATGGCAGACATATGACTAAAGCCTCAAAATCAGAAAAGATTCACTTTCCTCTTCAACAACACCTGTTGCTATGGTGATGGTCTGCTCAGCTGTGACTGAGCGGTTTCAGGTGCCTTCAGTTTTGGACGACAAGCTAAGCCATGTCTGAACCACAGCCTTGCTTACACAGCAACAGACCAAAGAAAACCCTGTACATTTCAGAATAAATTAAAATGACTTTAAAACTGTCTGTGTAATAAAGACTCTCAAATGTTTATCTGGAGCCCGAATGTCACCTCTGAGCTCCAGACTTCCACTTAACATTTGAAGGCCTGATTATTATTTGAAATTTCCCATGACCAAAACAGAACTTAATCATTTCTCCCATCTCCATCCCAACCATCAACACTACCACAATCCTGACCCATCTGCAAAAACTGTATCTTCATCCACTCGATTGTTTAGACCAAAACCTAGGCAACCTCCTTGATTTCTCCCTTTCTCTCATAGACTTCTCATTCAAGCCATCAGTAAATCCTATCAGCTCTATCGCTAACATTGCTGGAATATTTTCACTTCTCATCATCTTTTCCATTGAAGCTGCCTCCATCTACCTACTGAGGTCTCAACTCAAGTGTCACTCCAGGAGTGATGCTTGAATGAGCTGAACCTGGAGGCTTATTTCCCACTTTAGCTTCTTTAAAACACTTGTCAGTGCCTGAAAAGACCTTGTTTGTTGACACTCCTTTTATCTAAATTTCTCCATTAGAATATCAGTTCCTTGAGGTCAGGGATGCTATTTATTTTGTTCAATACTATATTCCTAGCATCTAAAACTGTGCCTGACACATAATAGCCACTCAGTACATACTTATTGATGAACTCTGCCTGTTCCCATAGCACCATTTTCTTGTTTTATGATTTTCAACAATATTCTTAAAGATGTGATGTAACTACAGACTATTTTCTCTGGGCATTTGTTTCTTCATTTATAAAATGGGAGAACTTAATCTATAAATCTCTTATCTATGTTAAAATTTCATGACTCTGTGCAAAGCTTACTGGAATTATAAAATATTCCTTTTCTGCTCAATTCACTATGTGGTTTCCAATTAGCTCTTTTCTTATTTTCATATACAATAATGTAGATGTAGTTACAGTTCACAAAGCACTTTTGTTTCCATTATTTCTTTTGACACTCACCTCAAACTCCTGAAGCATCATAGTACTTATTATTTCTATTTTATAGATGAGGAACTATAGGCTCAGAGAGGATATATGACTTGCTTAAATTCACCATGCATCTTGTTTCACTAAATGAGTCTGTTATCAATAAAAGTTATTGGCTCATTTTTTAAATTTTTTTCATAATCATGGTGTAGACCCAGGAATTATAATGAATAATCTTTCTCCAAAATGTTTTTCCAATAAATACTAATTGCCATATATATGGTTTAAGGGAGTCTAACATAGTTTCCAAATCTTTGCAACAATTTTGATTAGACTGTAGCCCAGACCTTTCTATAAGAAAAAGGAAAGCCACTGCATATTTAATTACAAACGATATCCATTCTATTCCTAGCACATGACCAAATCTACTCCTTCCCCATCCTGTAGTAGCATGTATTTAATATTTCTCCCATTTGACTTATTCTTTTGAGTAAAAGCATTGCCTCCAAAAAGCCTCTGCAGTGAATAGGAGGACAGAATAATCATAAATATTTAGCTTTATATCCCCACTGCACAATTTTTTAGCTTTGTGACTATAAACGAGTCATGGGCTTCCTTTTCTTTATTAGTAAAGTATATAGTAATAACTGCATAAGAAAGATGTAGTAATTAAATAAGGAAATGTAAATTAGTGCATAGCATATAGTATACATTCAGCAAATGTGAGTTCCTCCCCATCCTGTTATCTTGGAGGAGTGACACATCAATCTAATCATACTTTAGCAAACAAGTCTTAAGGAAATGGATCAAAAGGAAAGACAAGATAGGTTTGGAATACGGTACTGAATAAATATTGCTGAATGAGTAAATTAATTATAGACAGATACTCATTCTACATATTTTTGACAAAAGCAATGAAAAACTAGACTTTAAATATTCTTGCAACCAGACAGTTATACTTAGCTCCAGAAAAGAAAGGCTGGCATTTCTTTGCAGTCACTTTAGCTGCCTTTTTTTACCCTTGACTCTGGATTTATTGCATGGCTATGTGGCTTCTGGGCACCATTTGAACCCTCCAAATTGTGAACTGCTTATTTAACATCCTTTTAACTTCAGGTCTTGAGAAGTTGAAAGGGAATTTTCTCTAGTCTAATTCAAATCTAAAATCTAGGGAAAAACAAGTAGGTAGGGGGAACATTTGTTTTGTTGTTGCTGTTTTGGTAGCCATGAGGAATGAGTCCTGGCTTGGAAACATCTGAATTGGGGGAAGAAGTTGGGAGCTAAAAAGGAGAAACAAAGAACCCAAGAACTGAGCAAGTGCGATTGATGCAACATATAAAGGGCTGGATTAGATAACTTTTTAAAGTCCCTCAATCTCCACAATTCTATAAACCCCCTGATTTAAACCTTCCTTCTAAATGAATTCTACAACAATTTTTGTAATCCCATTGTATTTTTGGAATATGTCCAGTAAAGTTTGAGTTCAGTGGTTTGTGCTTTGATATTCATCTAGACGTATTAGTTTCAGAAGGCCCTTCCTCTCAAAGAAAATGAATTGTGGAGGTCGTATGTTGTTGACAAGGAGTGAGAAACAAAGCTCCTATGGATGAGTCACCTCCTTTTGTTCCACAGCACAGCCAGCACCATGCCCATCTGATGAAAACCATGGAATTTCCCCTCTCCTCTTCCCATCTTCTCGTCCACTCAACCCTTCCCACATGTCCGCCCTTTCCTCTTCCCCACTTTGCCACCCACAGGCCCCTACCACCCACCCACCTCACTCACACACATACACTCCCCATGCTCTTAAGTTTTCAGAATAAAAGTCTAGTGACATTTCCTTCCAAACACGTAGATATCCCCATTCTAAAAGAAATTATTAAATTGCGAAAGCATAAGACTGGTTGTCTTTAAGCCAGTAGTCTTACATTTCCATAGTACTTTACATACACTTTCATTTTTAGCTTCACAAGGATCTCATAGGGAACTAGCAGGAATTCAATGGCAACAATCCAGGAATACCTGATGTAGCGGTCCTGGAAGCCTGGATTATGAAGAGAAGGAAGAGAGAAGACTGAATTCCTAGGGCATAATCCCAAGAGAACACAAGCCAAGCTGGTGAAGGAAAGGCTGGGCAGACAGCAGTTTTGACCAAAAGCCATAGGAGGGGACTTATATCCTTTAAAAGCCAGGGATTAGACTCAATGGTTGGACCTTGAATAGGGGGAGGGGTACATAATAAGATCTAGTAGTGTCAAGATTTGGGGAACAAAAGATTTTTTTTGTTGTTCAGATGAGTTCCATTATATTATGAGTATGCATTTTCAATGGGGGAGCGGGTTTCCAGGGCTTAGAAAACACCAGAGAGAAGAAATCTTAGTGTTTGAGACTTAAGATCAGAGAGATACAGGAGAAGGGATGACCAGACAGATGAAACGAGCTAGGACAACAAAATAATATGTTTAACGCAGTTAACATGTGTCAAGTTAAGTAGGCATATGAGACGGAAGAGTTTGGATTGTGTTAATTTGTACTGCAAAGTTTCCCCACACGTGAATATAAGCGGGTTGTACTTTAAGCTGTGTGTGCTAAACGCTAGAGAATACGGAGAGAAGAGAGCCCAGGAAAGAAGAAGGAGTGAGGTGAAGATAGGGATGCCCCTCTCCAGAAGCAATCTTCCATACTGAAAGCTCCCTTCAGGGGTAAAAGTGAAGATTAAGAGTAAGCGAAGGGCGTAACGAGAAACTCATCTGGAAGAGCCTTTAGCCAGACTGTGGGGGCCGCTCTTTGACACTTGGCTGTGGTATAACAATACAACCAGTTCTGTCAGGAAGAGCTTTAGGGAAGTTGAATGTTTCTGATGGCGCTACCTGGGACTCTGGCAATTCTGCAGGAAGAAAGCATCTTCCTACAGTCTTCAAAAACCTGCCTTCCCAGAGAAGCAGGTAGTGGGGCTGATGATTAGGTTTGCATTTGAACTAACAAATTAGAGCACAGTTTTCTTTCCAGTCTGAAGTTTCCTCTTCAGCCTTACCTAAAGTCAATACAAATTATATCTCTAGTGCACTTGCTATTAAAGAAATCTGAAGTTGTTTTGTTGTTGTTTGTTTGTTTTGTTTTTCTTTTTAACCCAGTCGCTGTTATCTCTTGAGCACTGGAAAGTGAATGGCCACATTTATCCCCAAATCGGAGATCAGGAAACTCCGAAACACCTTGTTTAGACGAGGCGCTAAAGTCATTGGTAAAGTTGGAAAGAGCTTGTGTCTGCAGGTAAGTCTTTGCTCCTCAGTGATGGGGTCGCGCATTACTTCTCTGCCCCCACACAAACAGGCTGTGGTCGCCAGAGAAATGTTCCCAGGGAGAGACAGTCGTAAAGGGCCTCTTGGGTTCACACTGCGGTTTTTCAGTGCTTTTTATCTCCAGCACGAGGACCCGGTACTCCTTAACTGGGGTGAGTGAAGCCCGCAAGGGAAGCTCGGGCCTTAGGCCCCCGCCGCCGCAGGGTATCCCCGCAGGGCTGTGCTAGCAAACCCTCCCGCCCTCAGCCGGGGCTCCCTCAGCTGCCAGCAACCCAGAGCCTCTGCGGTGCTCCACCCTCTCCCCGTGCGGCTTCAGAAAACAGAGCGTGCAGTGCAGTCTGCTGGGGCCCTGGCGACAAGGACAGGTCTTCAGGTCGCGAGCCCCCCGGGGGCAGAACCCTGGTGCCTCCGGCGCGCCGCCCTCACTGCGCACACGTCGCTGCGCCCCACCTACCGGTGCCGGCCCTGTGGTCACCCGCCCTTCTCCCCGCTTGGTCCTCAGCCCCGGCCGCTGCAGAGGCCGACGGGCCGCAGGGACAGGAGCGCAAGGGCTGCCGTGGCACTGTGTGTCCGACCCCGGCTGGCGCGGGGGTATCGCCTGCACAGGCTCCTGGCCTCCGGGACGATGCGATGGGGTCGGTCAAGAAGAGAAAGGGTAAGACGGGGGCGTCTGTGCGGGCTCTGCTGTCAGTGCCTGCGGGCACGAGAGGGCGACTGGTAGTCTCCGGCCCAACAAGGGCCAAGATGGGGTGCTCCGGACCACGGACCGGCCCCTTCCAGTGCGAGAGCTATGGGGGCGGGGGGGGGGCGCTCAGGGACGCACAGGAGGTCGTGGAAGTGGGTCATTGAGGAGCCTCAGCAGAAAGAGGCCCAGGGGACAGCGTCCCTGTTTGATTGGTTATTGAGACCGTCGGGCTGGACTCCTCCATGCAGCACGCAAGGTTGGCCAGGCCAGTAATTTGGCCCTGGGTTTTGGATCGCCCTTTACTGATTGTCCTTAGGAGTGGGGCTTGGAAATGGTGCCTTTCCATAAGGAAGGTTGAGTAAAGAATAGGTGTTCTCCAAAAAGCCTCAGTAGATCTCTCCAAAGACGTGAATAGTCCAAAGTCCCCAGAGAACACTTTTTAAGTTTCTGCTTCCTAGGGAAATTTTCATAAAGATTATTCGAGGTGAGAAAGAAGGACCCGTTTGTCATCCGTGTTTTCTTGAAGGGTTCGATTGATGAGCTCAAAGCATTCTAATGGTGATCGGGATCAACAGGTTTGAATCTAAAACAGGAGTGGATTGCAGAGCGAAAGAAATATGAAAGCTTAATTTGGTGGGTGGAAAGTGATTGTCAAAGCTTTAGATGAAAGAAATCACTTGGAGAAAACTGTTGTTTTTACCCTGGATGGTGTCAGGCAAGCAATGCTGTCAAGCGGCAGACTCCACTGCTAGGTTCCTCCTGGGTCCTCTAGCCCTGACCCCAGGCCTTGGGCAACACGAGCAAAGGGCAACTCCACTGTCTGAATCTCTCTTCTCAGAAAAGGGCCAAATTTGAACCCCACGTATCAGAACCTTCAATTTAGTTTCTGCTGCAGCATCGCCAGCTCAGACACTTAGCCAGGCACATTTTAGGAATGTTTGTTTCTTCTTCCCCAAAAGGTACCCTTGGGGACAAAAGGACTCAGATGTTCTGGGTGCCAAGTTTTCTCCACTTGTACTTTGGGAGAACAGTAGCACCTGTCCCTTTGAGAGACGAGTCCAAATGAAATCATTTTTTTACATGCTTTAGATTTTAGAGCAACAATATGTTATTATAGTGCAACTTTTGGTTACTTAATTTGACAATGACACTATTTTAATGCAGAATAAAACATGTTTAATCCATGATCTCCACGTATTTAAATCCTATTTTATTAACTTGATTTGCACTTAATAATTTTTGAGGTGATATAATTGACACTAAATAATTATATGTGTTCTTAAATGCTGGCACCCTAAAAAAATATGGGTCCAAAACTTTCATTTTTGACAGATGGACTACTGAGGCTGGCAGAGGGTAAATGAGTTGTCCAGGGTCATGAATGATTAGCCAGTGGCTCACTGAGAACAGCTGTCTCCTAATACTCAGTCATGTGTTTTTTTTTCATATTTTAGTAAAATTATATTAAAAATAAATACAAAAAGAGTAATTTCACAAACTACTGATTGGCAGGGCTTGGAGACAGGGTGAAAGGAGTGTGCCTCTAAAGGGGTAGCATAAGGGAGACCTTTATGATGATGGCATAGCTGTGCATATTGATTGTGGTGGTGTTTACGTGAATCTAGACATGTGATGAAATATCACAGAACTATGCACACACATTGCACCAATGTCAATTTCCTGGTTTTGCTGTGATACTGTAGTTATATAAGATATAACCATTGGGGGAAATTGGGTGAAGGGCACATGAGACCTCTCTGCACTATCTTTGCAACTTCCTGTGAGTTTATCATTATTTCAAAATAAAAAACTTTCTTTAAAGTCATTTTATAATAACATCAAATTCCAACATTGGCTATTTTTTTAAATTTGAATGTATACCAAATACTTCATTTTATTATATATGCTATTTAAATATTTAATACATACTTAAAATATATGTGATGCAAACAAATACCTACATACTTCCTTACTGATATTTTAAAAGACCATACGCACTTTTAAGGTATTAATATTCATGTAAGAATATCAGTATAGGCCCGATGCGGTGGCTCACACCTGTCATCCTAGCACTCTGGGAGGCTGAGGCGGGAGGATGGCTTGAGCCCAGGAGTTGGATGTTGCAGTGAGCTATGATGATGCTACTGCACTCTACCTGGGGTGACAAAGCAAGACTCTGTCTCGGGGGAGGGGGGAGGAGGGGAGGGGTATATGCATACACAAAGAATGCAATGCACACCATCCGAGGGATGGACACACTTGAAACTCGGACTTGGGGGGGGTGGCAAGGGCAACATATGTAACCTAAACATCTGTACCCCCATAATATGCTGAAATAAAAAAAAAAAAAGACTCTGTCTCAGAAAAAAAAAAAAGATTATCAGTGTAGCCTGGAGATACTAATTAGCATCTTAGCAATAGATGTTAATTTCAGTTTATTTAAAATTTTGGAAAACAAAGAGAAAACGTTTCCTTTAAATAGTACTTATGCTAAAATAACAGCCTGATGTCTTCCTTCCTTCTTTCTTTCCTTTTTTCATGCATGAAAATACTGAGGTTTAGGTCTACAATTGGTCTTTCCTCTTCTTGTTAGCAGGATGTTTTATGTGTTTCAGATGGTTGAACCCAGAAACATTACCCAGCAGAAGTGATAGAAGGGAACAGGCTTTCTATAGGGAAAAAAAGAAAAAGAAAAAATCCTGATGTTCATAAAGACCTCTTTGAGAGAAATCAGGAATACAAATTAATTGAAGTATCTGAAAAAATTTTTGTGGATCTTTAGAGGTACCCTCTCCAAACCTCAGGGTGTTTCTTTTTGGGGGGTTGGCCACCAAGGCCTGAAGCCCCAGAATACCTAAATGTATTCCCAAAGAGACAAGAAAGTAAAGCTCCTGTGGTCCTGTAGACTGAGGTCCTGGCAGGTGCTGACAAAGAAAAGAAATGTTCTTGTGTGTACACCTATGACCAAAGAAGCGTTCTTTTGCATGGGAGAAGACAGTATTGATATTTCCAGAACTTCAGTTTTTCTAATATACTTCACAATTTTTACCATCTATGAATATGATCTGTATGACTATTTACTTATTATTATTTAAATTGACACACTTTTTTTTTACTTAGCCTTTAAGGAAAATGCCTATGAAATATCATGTTTTATATGTTAGTTATATTTCTCCCAATGTGCAAATATATATAACTTTAAAAAAGATTTATCCATAAACCACCTAAAATGGTCTGTTCACCATCGGTAGTACACTCAGCACAACAGAAAACATTGCACAATGATAAGGTTTGGGAGGGGCTCCCAGGCGTAGTGATGGAGGAAAGCCTAGCTACACAGAACAACTGGAGAAAATATTAATATTAAATTAAAATTTAGCTCCAGATTGTTTTTCCATATGATCTTGTCGAATTGTGGTTACAGTGAATACTTCCGGTGTTAGGGAAGCCCATTTCAAGATTTTAACTCACCTAATTGTAGTATCTCTACTGTCACCCAACCAGAAATTCTCAACAGTAATCTCTGTGGAAATTTGCCAGATACCTCACCCTAGTCCATATGCTTTGCCATGTGTCCAACCTGGCAGCCTATGGGCCAGATCAGTCTCCAAATGTATTTTGTTTCATTGGAAAAATCAGGGGAGTATTCATTAATAAAAAGTAGAAATTAAAAGTTTTAAAAATCAAGAAGAGTCACAAAAATTCCAGATTTCTGACTTCCTGGGAAAATGACATCAGTTGGAGCTAAGTAGCACTCTCTGGGGCACACGCTCTTCTACTCGTGCTGCGCATTATCATTCTGTTTGATGGTATTCTCACCACACACTTAGCTCATTTGTATTAACCGCCTGTTTAAGTAAGCATCTGAGGTTCGTGACTTCTGTCCTAACCATTTCCATTTTTCAGATTTACTAGTCCTAACCTGTTGGAAAAAAGAAAATGAAGCTAGGGTTGACCCAAATTACTCTTTGCAGCCCAGGCTGATCTCTATCACTTTTTTATTTTCTAAGTGCTCAGAAACCAACATTTTATTAATTTGTGCCCAAATATTGCCTAATATTTTATTTTAGTCTCACTAATCAGTGTTTTAAAGATTTCCTTCTCTCCAGTTTTTGAAAATAACTATACAAATCATTTCTAGATTTCTATTATCTTGGCCTCTTTCCTCATGTACAGGATTCTTCGAAGACATTAACAGTGGTAACATCCTTCTATTTGTAAAAGATGAGATGATAAAGCCATTCCGTAATTTGTCTGTCAAATGCCTCAAGAGTACCTAGTGTCATTACTTGGTCTGAGCTTTATTCTACTTTACCAAGTTTTATTCTGTCCTTTTTATTTTGGAGATTATTTTTACTTGATAGAGAAGCAAAAGAGTAGCTTAAAAGTTCTGTATTCTCTTAGTCATTCATCAATATTAAATGAATGCGATGAGTAGTGAGTTTATACTTTTCTTTCTCTTCTTCTTTCAAACATGAAGTGAATATTTTTCTATTTCATAACATTTTTGCAAGTCATAGTTCAAAATTAGATTCCAGTCTTCCTGATACTGTGAACTGAAACTTTGGGGGGACCAGAACCTTGATTTTTAAATTTTTTTATATTAATAGTAATAGTATTTATTATCATAATGTTTAACTCATATTTTAAGTTAATCAAACACCATCATTTTAGGTGAAAATGGTGGTGATATGAGGGAGAGATTACAAAATAAGAATGTTTTGAATGACCCTCTAAGTTGAATCTGCAGGTTGAATACAGCAAGAGATGGAAATAAGAAGTTATCTATTTCTCTGAAAATATGGAATAAAATGTGAATTTCATCTCAGAAGTATGCACATTTTCTTATTCCCTGAAGAAGACTGTGAACCTTTGGTGACCCAACCAAAGACAGTTTCCTGAGTTAAAACCATAAAAATCAATTTGGGTTCAACTTACTAACAGTGAGCATTTTTTTCCCAAGGGCAGAGCTGACATCTTTTGTAGTATAAATGAAGAATGGGTTGGGAGGTGATATTAACCAGTCTTCTCCCTTCTTCCTTGATTTAACCTGTGCCCGGGGAAACTCAATTTATAATTTCATCAATTTCACACCATTAATACACATTAAATTAACTTTAAAAGGTATGGAATAATAGTCTGAGTAGGAGCCATTAAACCTAATGATACTTAAATGCATTTATCACAGTGATGCGTGTCTTTGAAAAGACCATTATGTTTTTCCTTAAGATAGGAAGGGTTTGAAAGTGTAAACTTTATATTGTTCAGCTGAATATTCCTTGGTATTCATTTGGTTCTTAAAACATATTAAAATGGAAGATGGCTACTCTAAAGTTATTTTTTAATTTTAACCTAAGGGAATATTTCCTTTAGCTCCCGAGTAAGGCTATTTGGGGTGCTTTGTCCATGGTGCTGAAAATGACTCTTCCTGAGAGGCCCCACTACAGGATTGGGTACAGAAAGGAAAATAATAAAAATACTGGTATCTCTTCCAGTTAATGACTTATAACAATACAAATATTGTCTCAAAAATTCCTGTATTGTTCAACTTCATAGTCTTCACAGCACACATTACTAGTTTGTATATTTGAATAATGTGCAACTTGTGGGATCAATTAACAAATATTTGTTTTTAATCTATTTAAAGTACCACTTAGGAATTTTCATCATTTTGCTTCTACAATTTCTTTATTCATTCAATTGTAATAACAGAAATAATATTTAATAGTTATCAATTTTTATTTGTTTTCCAAAAACTCTTCATTTGGAATTTTCTTTGGCCTGTAAAATCACTTTCTCTCTTTGACTCTATTATAGTAAACACTGTGGGCATTCTTTATGCAATCTCAAACCACAGGAAAAATCATACATCTTCAAATAATGGAACATTATTTGCAGTACCTTTTATAAGTACCTTTTATTATCCCTAACAAATTGTTAATAAACACTTAATACATATAATTGTGAGGACTGCACAGAATTTTGATATTTGGCCCTTGCCCTTGAGAAAACTAAAATTTTATAATTATTGTATGTACATGAAAATAAAATAATAACACAAAGCAGTATATATTACTAAAATTTAAGATTATTAGAAGACTGGACCTATTTGACAGTTTCATTGATTTCTTTCTAGTATGTAACACAGTTCCTAATACACAGCGAGTGCTCAAAACTATTTGATAAATTAATTAGAATATGAATGAACTAATAAGTGCAAAAATCAGATGGTATTGATTTACAGCTATCTGTAATGGGCATGCCATCTCCAGTTATCAAGTTATGGAAATTGATATAATCTTATCTGTTTTCCTCCATGAATTAAATTATCAAGAGCAAAAATACTTCTAACATGTTTTGGTGTGTATTAAATGCTAAGTATTTTCAATGTGTTTTGTCTCTGCCACTTAATTTATTGATCACTACAACTATTGCAATTCCTCATTACAAATGAGAAAAGTGACTTACTTAAGTAACCCAGCCAGTAATTAGGAATTCAGAATCAAAACTCAAGACTGTCTAATTCTGAGTTTTAACCATTACTGTACCAAAACTCCAACCTATCCTTGAGTATTTAAGTGCTTTTGTAACTTCCATACCATCATGTAAATTCTCGCTCTTTAGAAATCTTTCTCTTGACCTGTTTATGAAGGATTTCTTAGCTAGGTAAGCTTCTAATAGTGAAGAAGCCACTTTTCTCCCTCTTCATCGCTGGCAAAAGGGAGCTTTATTCATGGAGAAAAGCATAAAAACCAAGAGCCAGAGATAGTCTTTGAGTTTATATGGAAAGTGGAGAAAGAAAATGATAGAAGCAAAAAAGAATAGGTAGTCCTCTCTACTCTCTGCTCCCAGTTGGAAATGTTTTGGGAGGCTACAGAAAAGTAATAGTTCTCTGACAACGAGTGTGTCGTCCCCTACTTCTTTTTGTAGTGAAGTAGCTATGTCATGGGCTTCAGTCAAAGGCTTGAGGAAAAATGGTCCAGGCAAAGATGCTTATTTTTCAGTTTCCAACCAAGACTAATATCAAACCCCCCGGACATGTAGATCACTTATGTTTTATATACAATTATATCAAACTTATTTACAGAAATATCATTAATAAGTCCATTGAGTCATTTTTCTCACACTATTTCCCAGTCTGATATTTCTTGTCTTTTTGCTGTATTTTTGAAACCAAACTTTCAAATCCAGCATCTATTATTTAGCTGTCACCACTAATCATCACTGAAGTTTATCCAGAAAAATACATCAATCATGTTGAACTCAACTCAAAAGTAACAATGCTGATTAGTTTCCATGAAAGAGTACTAGGAGAATAGATTTGATAGATTTATGTGCTTAATTGTATTAAGCATATAAAATTCTTACTATTTATGAATTTGCACACTGACATCCAACTGAGAAACTTAAAAATAAAAAAATTAACTAGGCCCAACAGTGCTGTAAACATTCCACATACTGGCAACATTTAAATACTCACTTTCTTCATTAGAAAAGGCAAAAGACAACCTGATTTTCCTGCTGAAATAATGATGAAGTTATGCATTAGGTGAAGTCATTGATATATTATTGATGTTCTTGCTTACTCATCCTGTATATGTTAATTTCAGTAAATATCTATAGAGGCTCACAAATTAACTGTGTGATGGCTTGATCACTTGCTGGAAGAGATTTTTCTCCCAGTCATTGAACTATGTATTCTGTTACCCAATAACCACATATAAAGAGAGGGGAATAAACTTCATCAGTTATAAAGACACTGGGAGAAATGATGAGATAGCACATAACACATTTGAAATTTTTTTTAAATTTGGGATTAGATAGTATTCCCCTGCTTTATAGTCCCTCAGTACAATGAAAAATAGCATTAAATGTGATTTGAAATTAAACTTCTCCTGTACTTTAAAATATATCATGGTAACACATGAATAAGTTATACTGTTAGGTTCTCTTTGTCGTGGCTTTAACTTTTTCATAGCATTTTTTATCCCATTATTACTATGCTTTGATCTATATTTCACTGCCCTAGAAATTTCTTTCTCTTTTTACACTAACTACTTTTATATATACCAATGAAAATGTTGCACACCAGAGAGAAGTAAGAGATGAAAGAATTTAAAGACACACCTTTGACTTCCTTAATGGACATTTACCAGAAGTGAAAAATTTTTTTTCTCAATGTCTCTAATATATTTCACAAATGAGATCAGGTCACATTAATGTGACCACAAATTTCCAACTGTTCTTATTTACACAGTCATCATGTGGCTTGTTTTATTAGCATCCAGGGAAATACCATCTTCTGGGACTTTTTTTTCCCCATCAGGATATTTAAACTGGAAGCTCTGTCAGACTGCATCAGTGTTCTCTGAGCAAGCAGCAATGCAAACTGCGATTTTAGCATTAGCATTCTGCTTAGAACAAAGGGAGGCACCCGGAAGCACTACACACCAGTGCAGATTTTTCTGGTTTCCCTTTAGAGGGTAGCCACAGCCATTCGACTCTTTGATTCATTTCAACAAGTCTCCAACCCTTGGCTCCAGAACTGACACCTTATGTAGTTCTATTTGGCCAAGCCAGTGATTTTTGATTACTTCTTCGCAGTAGGTAAGTTTGCTTGTGGTGATGACAGAGGAATATTTGTTTTGCAAAGGGGTTAGATTCTTGTCAAAGATTTGTCATAAAAATATTAAGAAAGATATGGTTAACTAAACTGCCTTTGTAAAATATTGCTGATTTTCTGAAGAAGCCTAGTTTTGGAGTTAGAAGGGATCTGGAGAAAATTAAAGTTTCCAAGTGAGCATTTAAACAGCAAAGAATTTATACTGCCTGATTTGTGATTCCTGAAAAGAAATTATAAATCATGTATTATAAAAATGATTCCTAATTTGTCATTAGTGGAGAAAGCAGCTTTCCTTTTATCAAACCATACGAAACTACTTCTTGTGGGCTCTTCACTATGAGTATCTCTGATCTGATAGACAAGCAGAGCTGCTAACCACAGTGGCATGTTGTCGTCACTACACTTGCCAGCTTGAGAGAAGGTGGGTGAGTGATCGAGTTTCGATTAGTGTCTTTCTAGAATTTATTCCAGATTGTATAATTTTATACCACAGGTTTTGCCCTAGAATGTAACTGATAATTAATACTCTCAATCTGGAATCATTTTTAATTTAATTTAATGCAATGTGATATGTTAGTTGTTTTGAGGTTGTACAAATTGAATGTTTCTGTAGTGTATGAGAGTTTGTACATGTTCTCCTGGTTGAGAGCTGCCACAGATTAGGATTAAAGTGTAATATCTGCTCTTAATTAGATGTGCTGTATTATTTATTGCTAAACTATCAAGTGTGTACATTTTCAAAATTAGCTATGATGCATGTAATAGCCTCGTTTACAACTTGTTGGAGACTCTTACAGGTGAAACTGGATTTAAACATAGCTGTTTTTCTTATTGGCTCCAATCCCAGTTGGCATTAAGTGGGTGCCAGATTCCCACCTTATATAAGGCTTATAATGTTTTTGCAGAAGTTCAGAAATCTATCCAGAAGTGATGGTCATTATTGCTACTATCAGAGTCATCTCATTCCTAATAATATAAAAAGTTGTTTTACCTGTGCTATCCCTAATTCCTCACGTTTACCTGGTGGTCCAAGCCTCATTTAATTTGAGGTCACGTGAGGGCAATAGCAAAGCAATTGCATAAGAACAGAGCTCTTACCGTGCAGACAAACTAAGAACAAAGTTTTCAAACCTTAGCTGCACATTAGAATCACACAGTGCGCTGTACGCATCAACAATTTCAAAAATCCCCCTGGTAATTCTAAGATTTAACCAAAATTGAGACCCACTGCCTTAGAAAGAATTGTCTTCCTATATGATTTGAAAAGTCCTTTGAAACTACTCTGCCTCCCCACCTCAGACAGCAACATCAGGTAGTAGG
Organism: Indri indri; assembly: GCA_004363605.1. Classification (NCBI taxonomy): domain Eukaryota; kingdom Metazoa; phylum Chordata; class Mammalia; order Primates; family Indriidae; genus Indri; species Indri indri. The sequence goes on along the minus strand of RJWJ010006820.1, from coordinate 21,363 downwards.
TGATTTATCTACTTTTCAGACAATGTGGAACGTGGGGGTCTCAAGGTTAATCTAACAATCTTGAGTTACAGGGTTTGATGAATAATATTCATAAGAGTGCAAATGTATTTAGCTTTGAGAATGCAAAGCAAGATGTTTTATCTAAATGCTAATGTATTTGGAGTCAGCTCTGGAAAAGTAAAGTTTAAAATGGTGTTTAGTTTTACTTTTCATATCCAAATATACAAAAGGAGTGTTTGAGTTATTCAGCAATGTTTACCACAATTCTCCTGTCTCTCAGACCCATCTCAGTTTGCAGTTTGGAAAACACCCAAGCCAGCTTCCTCATGTAGAAAAAATGTAGTTTCATTTGGCCAAGTCAGAAAGAAACATTTGCAGTGTTTCTCAAAGGATTAAAGAGATGATGTATGTTAGAAATCTAGCATAGCGCCTGACACACAGTGGGTACGTAATCTAAGTTAGTCTTCACCTTCCTTCTTCCATGTATTAATTTTAATATTAAAACATCCCAGGTTAACTTTAAGGCAATGGGTATGGAAAAACTATTATGTCCCATGTATTATGTTGATTCATCTGGGGTTTTTTTTCAAAATGGATTAATTCAAAACTTTGTGTATTTCTTTGTAATTCATTTTGAAATTATTAAAGAAATTCAAAGTCTTTACAAAATCATGCAGAAAATGCAAGATCTTTTCATGTGTCTAAATGTTAAAATAAGGAAAAGAAAATAACTAAAATATGTCCTTCTTTTGATAATTGGCAAATATACTGCAGAAAGCACTTCAAATTATTTGAATGTTCTCATATTTTTTAATTGAAAAGGTTCCAGGGATTCATTTGTATATATTATTTTTAAAGTATCTTAAATTCTTTTAGTTTTGTGACTGACCATTGTCACTTATTTATACAAGTTCTTTAAAGGCCTCTCATAAATCTTAATTCATGTGCATAAACTTGCTTCTACACAACCAAGTACAGATTTCTAGCTCTTTTTTTCCAACATCTTCTGAGAGAGAGAGAGAGAGAAAGAGAGATTTTTCCACAACATATATTCTGAGATCTTAACCTATGTAAATGTTGATAACAACTGACTACTGCCAAAGCAATCCAATAAATGCCAAACTGACATGTTCTTAATTACGAAGAAAATCCCATTCCCTCTCGGGTGTCATGTCTACAGCTCAATTTATTAAGAAAATATTTAAGTCATTTTAATAATACAGCTTCTGGACATCAAGCTATGAATCTCAATACCAAAATTGCTAATGCTTTTTCTATTCCAGTTGAATTTTCATTAATTTATATTTATGTACAAAAAAACTAATTATGTATGGGAAATAGGAGCTAAACGACTGCTATTAATACTGAGACCTTAGATTCCAAGTTGCTCAACTACAGTTTATTAAATGCACAGCAGCCCTAATATTATTAATACTTGCATTTGCTACATTCTTTCTAATAATAACCAACTACATGAGAATTTCAATAATGCCGATAAATGTTTGTTTTCCTGAGATAACAACTGTGAATCTATCTTAGGCACACACAGAAGTGGGGTGGAGGAAAAGGTTACTTCTGAAATTCATTTTTATCTATTTGTTTTCTTTTTAATATTTTACTCATTACTGAAATTATATAGATGCTTCAGGAAAAACAATCTGATATTAAGGAAAAAGGGGTTTTCAGTCCTATTTTTAAATTGCATAGTTCATTTTAGCACCCAATTTTTTAGTTCATTTTGACTTCATAAATGAGTTTTTCAAAAACGTTTACACTAATTACTCATTTTTAATTCAAGTAAGGGAGGAAAAATGAGGCTATCCTCATTTTTATAATTAAATGTTTATAAAGTACCCATGGCATCTTTAGTGCATATTAATTAAGTCATAGGCGTAAATCAGCTGTACATTCTTGCAAGAAGCATAAATCCAATTTAAATAAGTAAATAAACAAGTGTTATATGAACCCTCCCAAAATTGAATTAGAGATTGATTAATTTTCACAGTTCAGAAAATAATATGTCTGAAACACATAAAACAAAACTAGTTTGAAATTTTTCAAACTCCGAAATCACTCAAATTATTTTAGGATAAAATGTCCGAATTCATGTGGCTAAAAATTAAATTCCAGTGGAACTTATAACTCGCTAGAGCATTACTATGAGAGTATATCTGAGGAAGGCCATCTGCCATATCACTGAGCCTCCCTCCAGCCCCCACTGGAAAAGACTCTTTGTGGTTTAGGCTGAGTGTACTTCTCGGAGGACACATCTGAGAGAATGCCCGTGTGTATACATTCCTTCTGTCTCTAATGGTATGAATAATGAATAAGAAGCTTATGAAATATGCACTCAAATAGCTTTCCTCTCTTTTAAAGACAACACTATGCCACACTCATAATGAGGAAAAAAAGTGAAAATGCTGAAATAAAATTTTTCCTGAATTTTATATGACTTTGCCACAAAAGAATGGATTTCTGCATATAAATTTGAGTTCATGCTATCAAAAAGAATTATTATGGGGGGAGAAAAACCAACATTACACATTTGAAGTCAGGATCTTCATACCTGATTACCATGCTATAAATTGGAAAGAGCAAGTAATTTCATCTAGAAGATTCATAATTTGAAAGATTTTGACTTAGTCTTTAAAAAAGAATACCTGTTTTTTATCCCTTAGAGTACAAAGAGAGGAAATTCTGTATTAAGGCTCCCTTTGATACTCACATAAAGTAAAGCAATCTCTCTCTCTCTCACTCTCTCTCTCTCTCTATATATATATATGTATATATATATAATATGTGTATATGTTTTATATGCATATATATATACACACATATATGTTTTCCCCTTCCTTGCTCTCATTTCTTTAGTGAAAACAATTAAATATATTCCCAGCAGGGCACTGTGGCTCATGCCTATAAATCCTAGCACTCTGGGAGGCCGAAGCGGGAAGGATTGCTTGAATTCAGGAGTTCGAGACCAGCCTGAACAAGAGTGAGACCTGTCTCTACTAAAAATAGAAAAATTAGCTGGATGTCATGACGTGTGCCTATAATCCCAGCTACTCAGGAAGCTGAGGCAGGAGGATCCCTGGAGCCCAGGAGTTAGAGGTTGCAGTGAGCTATGATGACACCACTGCACTCTACCCAGAAGGATAAAGTGAGACTCTGTCTCAAAAAAAAAAAAGGAAATTAAATTATATTCCCAGAATTATGTTATATATGGAAAGAAGGAAGGACGAAGGGAGGTAGAAAAGGAAGAAAAGACAAGAAAGAATCAGGATTGTTTGGTAAAAATTGATATCCTGACAGAGATAAGGCAAATGCTCTTTAATTTAAAATTTTATTTAAAGACATTGGATTTCAACAGCAATAAAAAATAAATTATAGAAGTGAACCACCATTGATATCTTCATTCAGTAGTACTCACAAAACAATAAATAATTACATGAGAGCCTCATAAAAATAATATTATAGGAAAAACATCACAGTAATTGTCAAGAGACATTGAGAAATTAAATGAGCTAGCATACATAAAAATGATTTGTAAAATTAAAATATATAAGGTAATATTAAAGTCAACTTTTTCTTTTTATAAATGTCAAAAGTTTGATTTTTAAATTTTCCTTAAAGTAGAATTTAGCCTGTTTAGTATTCAGTTTTGATCCTTTCAATGGTATATGGATGGAGATACAGACAGATAGATAGACATGTTGGTAATAGCTAATAACAAAATAATGCAATAGAAGCTAATTTCTACATCATGGAAATCAGTTTATGTATTAGAGTTTTGTTCATAATTCTGTTACCATAACTAACCTTTCTTTGTTTGACCTAAGCCTGCTAAAACTTCTACATTTATCCTAAAAATAAATGTGACTGTGATGAGTATTCATCAGTTACTGAAAGATTAAAGCACTTTGATTGCACACACATGTATGTATTTTCTGTATTTTACATATGGAGTTAGGATCCAGGTTCAGTCAATATTACTTGCACAAAGACAGTTGTCAAGGAATAGACACTTATTTAAGCTAACAAATACCTGTCTGCCATATGGGAACTATAAAGATCAATGAATGCGTTCTTCCCTCTTATGAATAACAGCCTCTGGCTGCCTTACATTTTCCTTGGACAACTTGAGGAAGGGAAATGGGAAGAGGAAAAAGAATCAACTCAAAGAAGCTTTTAATTTGTATAAGTGAGTCCACATTTTTCTTGCTTGCACTCTACATATTAAAACATACGGTGTTCGAACCAAACTTGATGTAGTATTAAGTCAGATATGACAATAAGATGTTTTCCAGTGGAAGCTTAACACATTGATATGTTTTATATTATAATATTGTATAATGTAATCTATTCAATCATATTTTATAAGCATTTATGCCAGAGCCAATAAATATCTTCAAGCTCATAGATCAGCTGCTTCATAGAATAATTAAATAAGTCAGGGAAATAAGCCTGAATTTCCACTGTCTGGTAAAATTTTTGCTGTTTTCAATGTCTCCCCTTTGATAGGCACTTAAAAATTTGACATGTGGATGAATTTTGATCCATTTGTAAGTAAAATTTAATATGATAGAATTAAATGCACATACTTACTATTTTTATAAGACACATATAATAAGAATTAAGAGGAATTTCGAGTTATAAATTATGGAGCTTGAATTACCAACCCAATCTTTTTCACTGTGACTTTTTAAAAGATTATCAAGTTTGAAAAAAAAAAATTACCATTCTGTGTTGCCTTGGATCAGTCTGAACTACATTCATCTTGAGACTCTTTAAAATATATTCATTTTTGCCAGCAATGGTCTGAATGAGCAAGACACTATTTTGCTATTTTAAATGATACCGTGAAGAATATTTTTTTTTGTTTTCCTTTTTCATGTTGGAAAATTGTGGGATGACAGCCTCCTCAAAATCACCCCCTACCTCCACTCTCCTAGCACACAGACACACATACAAAGGTGGTAGAATCACATGATGTGTTGGGTTTAGGTTTTAGAGAAAACAGATAATAATATAGTTAAAATGTCTTTGAGACTTCTTTAAATTGCCCATGAAGTTTACTATTTAGCCAGTTTCTTTCTAGCATCAGAACAGGTCAATTTTTAAAATATCAGATGAGGTTGTTGGCTTATAATTAGAACCTTGATATAAAAATATTTGGATCTTTAAACACTGGAAACACACATGGTTCAGTAAGATGTGACAACCAAGGAGACAGCAGACCTCTCGTTTCACTGTGAATCCCAGGCCTAAGCTGGAAAATGCCTGCACTATTGAAAGTCTCTCTCTCTCTCTCTCCCAACCACCATGCCACCCGCCCACCTCCACCCCTCCCCTCCCCCATCCCTCTTCCCTCCTCCCTCCTCTCTCTCTCAGTTATTCTCATCTTGAATACTTGAGTTTGTTTAATTTGAAGGAGAATATGACAAGACTCCACTGTTTTGCCAAAAAGTCCATTAGCCTTCTTGAATTATTTGCCTTATGGTGTCAGGCCAGCTCTCACTGAGAGTTGCCCAGGAAGCAGTAAAACACTCTGAATGAACTTAAGCCTTGAAATAAAAAAAGGTGAGTTTAAATGTCATTTCTACTAGATACATCATTTTTGACAAGTTACTTCAACACTTTGACCTTTGGTTTATTTAATTATCAGATGTGGACCATAACACCCACCTAAAGCAATTGGTACGAATTAAATAAAAGAATTTTCCTTTAGCCTAGTGTAGAGTATATCAATAGAGGGTAGGTATTAATATTATCAATGATTAGAATAATGGTTCTTTCTTCAAGCAGACCACCAGAGGGTGCTAGAGAACAAATAGTTTGTAGACCTAGTGCCAGGTGGGGCCAACCTAGCCTCTATTAAATTACCACGTTCCTTGTCCTCATGTTACATGTCTGTTGTGTCATTTCAAAATAAACTGATAAGCTTAAAAATATGGAATATGTTTTTATTATTCTTAAATTTTTCAAATTTTACATTTGACAAGGAATAGGCTGTGCTAAGATGCTTCATTTCTAACGTGTTTTAAAAGACAGAAAGATCTAAAAGAGTAATTCAAAACATGAATGAGTACATTTTCTTTGTGGTGCTACCGAAAGATACAAAATTGATGGCAGAGATGTTTTGCTGGCCTTTTTATTTGTTAAGGGAGTACAATATAAAAAAAATTTCAATACACACCCTCGAGTGTATCTAAGGGGGTTCAAGCTACTACATTTTTTCACTTTCTGTTGTATGTAATAATTAATTTTGTATGAAAGTTGACATTCTCATTATAGTATGCCAATTCTAGGTAAAAACGAGGTAAGGTGGGGTATTTAAATTAGAGAACAAGCTAGAATAAGATCACTGAGATTGAGACTATCAGGTCAATCTCATCTATTTTCCAAAGGCTATAAGCACTTTAGAAAAGTAAACGTAATTTATAATAATGAGTTTGTATTCTGAGATTAGAGCTCATACTATATTTTTAAATATGCAATTTTCAGACTTCGAATAGAGCAGTGGCTCTCAATTGGGGACAATCTTGTCTCCCAGGGAACATTTGACAATGTCTGGATACATTTTTGATTTGTTACCATCTGGGTAGAAGAGAGTGGGGGCTGCTTCTAGCATCTAGTGGGTAGAGGCTGAAGATGCTGCTGAACATCCTACAATGCAAAGGACAGCCCCCACGACAAGAATTATTCAGCCCAATATGTTAATCGTGTGATGCTCAGAAATCCTAGAATAAAGCCATGAACTTTCAAAGAATATGTTGTATCGTCGTATGTTTTCTATTACTGATCCATGTCCACATTAGTCAAATAGAGCTCTCTACTCAGAAGCACAGCAGTTGCCCTGCTGTTCATCTTTCATTTTAAACAGCAGTTTTCTTGAGCTTCCATTTACAGGATGTGCCGTATTTACTTAGATTCTAATGGGTATTAAATGTGCTTTGGAAACTTAACAAGAAATGTGCAAGCTCTCAGTAAAGAGAATTTGTAGAAAACAAAAACTGAACAGCAGGCTTCTAGTTTCTCCTCTCCCAAAATGGCCTTAGTGGATTCAGAAATGGAAAGTGTGAATAAAACTGCTTTGTATTTTAAGTAGAAGCATTTGGTAACTATTGGTATAATGCCTTCAGGACGTGAAATCTTCACTTGTTACTTGATCACTTATTTAGAAATGTGATGAAGTGTGAAGAAACTGTACCAGCAGGAGGAATCATTTAAAATTTTAAAAATCTGAAAAACAGTTTCTTAGAACATGTACATGGTTACAAATCATCTGGCATGTGCAGTAGAGCTTTCTCATTCAACTGTCATAAATCCACTGACTTTTTAAAACTAATTAATAGGCCAAAAGAGAGCTTGACAGTAATTTATTTACATTATTAGCTGATTTGAAGGAGAAAATGAAGCTTTTCACCTTTAACCTATAATTTGCCTATTTTAAGTACAGCCAAAAAATGAAACATAAATTTCAAAAATCAGCAAAGCAAGTTTGTCTTACCCACTTAGTTTTAAACAATTTAAAACTTTTGATCATAGTTAATGCTATTTAAAAACTATATTCAAGTCAAATCTGCTTCATCCAGTTAAATTACGCTAATGTATAGACCTGTGCTGTCCAAAATGGTAGTACTAGCCACATGGTTACTGAGCACTTGAAATGTGGCTAGTTTGAACTGAGATGTGTTGTAAGTGTAAAATGCAAACTGGATGTTGAAGGCTTAGCCACTCCCCCAAAATAAACTAATTTTAATTTTCTTGATTGCATGTTGAAATGACAATATTTTTGGATGTGTTATGTTAAATAAAATATATTGTTAAATTAATTTTATTTGTTTCTTTTTATTTTTTTGAAGTTAAAATCATATTTGTGGCTCATTGCATTTCTATTGGATAGTGCTGGCCTAGACCATTCAAGTTTTAATTACGTAATCACTTTCATAATCAAATAAGCATTTAAGAAATGATGGTAATACGAGGAGAACCGCATAAGAATACGTGGTTTGCTGATCACTTTACTGTGTAGGATCGATTTCACAGTGCGAAAGCCCCGTTTCCCCATTTCTGCCCTACAGGAAGCTTTCGCTTCTAAAGGTGCTTCTAAACCATTCCTCCTAACACCCAGTGCCCTTTTCTCTGTAGTTTTTGGGTCACGGTGTTCCCTTTGTTTGAGATGCCTCACCTGCCCATCTCCACCTCAAGTCTTCTTGATGCAACTCAAAATATTTCTTCTTCATAATGGTTTTCCCCAACTGCGAGCGGCTTCTGCCTCTTCTGATCTCCTTAGCACTGACTCAGTACCCACCTTTCTCAAAGTGTGTTTCTTCTAACAGTGGGACTACCAGATGTTACAGTTTCGGAGGGAAAAAAAAAAAGTTTCATGGTTAAATGAGTTAGAGAAATACTGAGTTAAATACTGAGTCAAATCCGTCTCTTTACTGGAGGATTTCACAGGGTCCTTAATAGATTAATCTGGATTGAGAACTTCTGAAGAGCAATGTGGTATGCAACGTTCCCAGTCCATTTTGACAGTGGAGTACATTTTTCTTCTCCAGGCACATTACACAACTGAGAAGTAACGTCATATACCATTATTCAGCACATACCTCTTCTGTGGCTTTTTCCTCTCAATTGAAGCCATTATATAAATCTTATTCATTTACTTAAATGCTCAAATTTTTATTTTTTGTTTCCTAACATATACTGCATGTGATTTATTGAAGCCAGAAATTAGTAATTACCTATTGATTTAGCTTACTATATCAAGTGATCATACTACATTTGTATTAATCCTGTTAATAGTAATACTAATTGAACATATACAGTGAGTTACACCTTAGGGGTCTTACTACTACCCAATACTTTTAAATATAAACTCTGATTCATGGTAGAAGTATAAGACAATCTACAACCTGTTCAGCATGGAATAGCTTTAGCAATACTAAGCAAAGCAAATAAATACCACTGGTATTTCATGTTTGAGGAGAAAAGGAATAAAATCATTGGAAAATATAGATTGGGTTCAGATAAAAGATGACAAAATAAGAGTAGAAAAGAGATCTTAAAGTAAAAAAATGTACTAGGGAGAAGGAAATACTAAAACGAATAATAAAATAGTACCAGAAATATTTTAATTGTTAAAAAAAACCACTTCTATCAATTATTGGCTTGTTCATTGTTAACTATAACTTATTTAAATTTTTTCAAAAATATGCATTCAATGACCAATTTCAAAAGCCTAATTGCTTCGTTATTATTTTATACATACATGCATTGGCTAACCAAAATTAGAATATTTATGCAAGTTGTAAGAGTTAAACCCTAAAGACGATACCCAGGAAATGCTTGTCAGGTCTGACCCAGGGACTTTCCCATCCCATTCTGTCCTTTATTGTCCTGATCAGTCCTATTGTAGCCTTTATTCCCTGTTATATACCTGTATTTTTATGAGCCTGACTCTCCTCTACATGTAAGATATGGCTGAGAGACTGTGTTTTATATTTCTTTATATTTCTAGTGCTTGGTATAATTCACTCAATATTTGTGGAATCTCCCTGACAGTGGCATTAAACTAAACATCATGTTGAAGAAGGGAATAGCTATGTCCTTGATTTCTGCCTCAAAAATCAAGAGTGTATCTTAGGATCCAAGTTTCTCTTAATAACCCATTATAAATATCATCCATGATTTTTTCTATATTGTAAATGTTTTGATCAATTGATCAACAAGTATATATTTACAATCTGTTTATTGTGTTTGGCGCCAGGTGCTTTAGGAGAGTAAAAGGCAAGTGAAACGTATTTCTTTTACCTTCAGGGTCATGATCTGGTTGGGAAAAAAAAGACAAATTCATAATTAGAAAACAAATACAGAGTGAATGCTAAATTCTGTGGAACATACACTCCAGTTCAGAAAAGGGAAACCACTTTTGAAGACCATGGAAACCAGAGGCATAGTTTGTATTATGTTCTGGTAGACATCAGAGAACCCAGGAACATTTCTGAGGAGAGGGTCCACAAGACAAACCCTCTACTAAAATTAGATTTATATATCCCAATGCGGAAATAGATTACAGTCAGGGAAAGGCTGAGGAGAGAAGACCATGTCAGACGCTGTTAGCTTTAGCCCAAGTTGGAAAGATGAGTGTCTCTCGAGGGAAGTGGTCATGGGACTAGAGCAGGTACAGTTTTTGAGAGGAAGAGCAGACAGGACCTGGTGACCAACTGGAAACCATAGGTAAAAAATATGTGGGTGAGATGATCAAAAATGACCCCAGGGTTTTAAGCACAGATAAAAAAGTAATAAGAGCCACTGATTTTGAGCATTTGCTCTGTGCCAGACAGTGTTTTCTGCACTTTTAGTGGGTTTTCCCAAGTTTCATGATATGCTTATTGATATAAGTACTAATAGTTCCCCCATTTTATACATGGAAAAACTGACATTCATAGAGGAAATGTATGTTCTCCACGTCACAGCTGAGCAGAAATTTTAGTTCAGGCAGCCTAGAGCCAATGCTGTTAACTTCTATGCTATTCTGTGTCACTGCCTAAAGAAATGATGGTGACATTGATAAATTTGGGATGAGGAACTAATTAGGGAAAAATAAGAGATAACGACTTATATTTGAAATATAGTTTAATTTGGGGACAACAGTATTTTCAAGTGAACATGCCCAGGTGAGATTTGGAGATAAAATACCTCAGCTTGGACAAGGTGAGGATTTAAGATATCACATTTAAATCACAGTCAGCATCAGAGAGAAATAAAAAGTGCTCAAAAGAAGAGAACACAGCAGAGATATCAAACATCATAGGTTTTCAATAGGTATAACTTCTTGGAGGTAATAAACTTGGTAAGCATACAGATTCATATTTCATGTTGTGTGACCCTATACCAGTGCTCTACAAACTTCTTTAATAACACATCTCTATTATAACAGAATTATTGAGCATATACCCTTAGTATATGTAATTTATTCTCCATTGTTTTCACTTGATAATGCAGCTAATGAAGAGTTCACACTGGGATAAAGGCAGTGCTACCCCTTTCTGGTTTGCTTCTCTTTGCGCTATCAGCATTAACTTCAATCTGCATTTTCTTTGCAGAGCACTTTTTAAATCCATTTTTCCATTTTGTTGAGTTAAAACTATTCTGTATTATCCAGGCACTTGCGAACTGCACTGTGTTACGATACCCTGTAAATGAAAGGACACCCCTGTCTAAGCCTGCATCATGGATCTCTCATTCCTACTGCATTTACATAGGTGGCACCAGACATTTGATTTAGGAGCTAAATGAGGGTACTGGTATCATTCCATATATTAAGTATTATTCTTTTTTTTTAACTTACGAATTGCCACTCTAGGATTTCCTTTTCACACCCAACAGTTTCTTTAGCTGTTCCCCACCCTCACAGGGAGTTTCTCTGCACTTTGGAGAGCACTGACTTTGTCTTTACCTTCTCAAGGGTCAGAAGGCGCTTCCTCAGACTCATAGTCCGGCATTTGCTGAGTGGGCAGGTCTAAGATCACTGTATCTACACACTTCAATTTAAAATCCACTCAGCCTTTCCGTGCCCAGATTCAAATTCTTACAGTTTTGGTCTCCTCAGGCAACATACTCACTCCTTTTTGATCATTTTAGTTTCCCTATTTTAAAAGAAAGTTTCTATTTTCATTTTTATTCTCCCAAAATTATTTTTATCTGGATCAATCCTTGTCTAGGTAAATTGTATAATTATAATTGGGTTCATCTAGAAGTTTTTCTGGTCCCTATCAAATTCTTTATTCTTAATTTTAATTTTTAATTATTACAGGTACATAATAGTTGTATATATTTATTGGGTACATGTGATGTTTTGATACAGGCATATAATGTGTAATAAATCAGGATAATTGGGGTATCCATCACCTGGAGTATTTATTTTTTCTTTGTATTTAGGAACATTCCAATTCCACTCCTTTAGTTTTTCTTTTAATCATTTTAGCCTCAAGCTTCTCCTGCTGCATCTTATAATTCTTGGACATGATACTGAGAATTGTATAGTTTATCTAGAGTAAGCCACTATGGATTTGTGGGGGGATAAATCCATGCTTTCTGTGTGTTTCCAGAATCTTCTTGATAAAACTCAGCAATTCATGTCTTTTCCAGATCCACTCACTGTGGAATACAGACCTCCCTTTTATTTGTCATAAGTAAAAGTAGTACCAGAGTCAGAATAAATACTCAATAAACATTTGCTTAGTGAGAAATAAAGTAGACATTAATGTCAAATAGTAACGTCGAAAATATTTGTTAATCCTTGTCAAGTGAGTAGAAAATATTATTAATTAATAGATGTGCTTGGAAATGTGTTTGTATTTAGATTATTGCTTTTTAGCTTATTTTTATTTCTATATTTTCTTGTTAATCACTTTGTTGTTTTCTTTAGCCTTAAATTTAAGATTTTCCTGTGTGTGAATAGACAATAATCTTGTAAACAGTTAGACAGGCTAGTCACACTATACTTGGAAATATATTCTCATGTGAGCCATAGAAAATAAACCTCAGCATTAAAAATGGCCAGTGTGAATATCAAAATATCAGACAAAAACGATGAACCCCAATTGGATTATTTGAGATGACACAACACTAACATAGTTAAGTACATAGTTCAAAAATTTTGTGATATACTCATCTCTCCAATATATGTAAATAATGAAATAAATTTTAAAATAACTTGTAACTTCTCAACATAGTACTGATGGAAGCCTTTTATTAAAACAGTAATGTAAAAAATTTAAAGAACTTATAAATAGCTGTGGAACAACTTCCTTCCCAGGCTAACAATAAAAAGGGGTTTTACCTTTTTATTTCCAAACAGAAAACATGGTTTTAGTTTTATTTTAAATTTTAAATTAATATGGAAAGATGTATTTTTATGTATTTCTTATTGAAATAAACCAAGCCAAATGGATACTGTCAGAAGTTGGCTCAGAATGAGGTACAGTTTAGAGTCATTTCATCAGAGCTATTTGGCTAATTGCTGCTTAATTCATAAACATTAAGGTTGATAAAACAGCAAATTTTTTTGTCCTTTTCCATGCAATATTTACATTTTCACATAACAAATTTACTTAGGATCTTATCAATATACCTTTTTAAAAAACTGACTTGAGCAATAATTTTATAAAAATGCCCACCTCTATTTCTAAAACTAACTAATAATGGTAAATATGTATTTTTCTCTTCTCATCTTGACAGTTCACTAGATGGCACCTATTTACAGGGAACTGCAAAGGAGCTATTCTATTTGGGAAAAGATTAAAAAAAAAAAACTTAAGTGGAAAAACAGGAGCGGAAGGGAACAATTGAATGGTTCTTGGTGTGGGGAGAGTTTTAAATGACAGGCAGAATTCAAGAGCTCCTTTGAATGCGATGATGGGGCTGTGGAGAGTAAAATGTTCTCTACACACAAAAGAAAAAATTCAAATTGGGCCAACATGAAATATAATGCTGCTTTTGTCAATGGCATCACGGGCTCCTCAGTGAAAAGGGACAATGTAAATAGACAGTGAAATGCAACAAAGAGGCATCAGCTTTGAAAAATCTCTAGCCCTGCAGCACTGGAGAGCTTCAATTTGGTAATCATAAATAGGTTACCAAACTGTAAGGTATTGGTAGGTGCTGAGGCAAACAAGAGGCAACAGATTGTCAAGTTTTTTGTTATTGCCTACACAATGGCTACATTGGAAACTCCCTTGGCTAATTTTCTCACATTACCACGCTAGAAGCCCATCATGGAGTGGACTTTGGGCTAGACTGCCTTTCCGAAAGTAAATGTAAGCTCAGCCGCATGACTGGAAAAGTCGTCACACACATAATCTAAGGGTCACAGTTCAGCAAGCCCAGTCCTTTTCTATCCTTATTGGAAAACCCAAGTGTCTTAAAACACAAGTACTATCCAAGCAGGTGAATGCAGAAAGTTTTAAGAATATAATTCTTAATATAATCTCAGAGTTTGGAGTGGATGTAAATAACAAACATATTTGTTTGATGGGTGAGAGCATTGGCTCTAATATCCAAATGCAAAGAAAAATTTCGACCCACTAAAGCAAAAAATGTCCTCCCTAATTGCAATATCTTGCTTTAGTCATCCTTTAGAGAGCTAGCCACTATGAACACATTTAAAGCACTTTGTTGACATTTTTTGCTATGCTTATTTCTCTTTATAACTTAGCTTAAATACCCCCTGCTTATCTTTGTGAATTGAAAACCTTAGTAGAGTTTGCAGAAGAGGTTCTATCGACACCAAAGAAAGCAGATAGAATGCATTCATTACAGCATAAAAACAGGGCAGCAAAGCCCTTCAAATACTTCCTGTTAGTGCCTCAGCTTAAAAGCATGCTCAGTGAGAAAATCATAAAAGGCCTAAAAATAAGAATCCAGAGCCGTCTGAGGCTGCTAACTAGCCTAAAATTTGTCCTACCCAGTCTACTCATCATTAGGATATTAGATCTACTCTCCAAAAGGCATTGTCTTCCAGAACAATAATGTGACTGGCTTTTGGCCACATCGCTTCTTGAGAAGTGCTACAGTACCCTCAAGGGGATAAAAAAGGGACCTTTTATGGTACACTCTGTGGTTTACTGGTGAATGAAGAAAGAAACACAAAGGGAGCATCTTTCAATGGATCAGACTAACCAAGGGATAGCATTGCGATAAAGAAATTTAGGGAAAGAGTCTTCCTTTATACCAATGCTATTCAAAACTATGTGCATCACGTTTGGGGCTCTTCATAAGAAGATGCATCCCAGTGTTTAAAATTATTGGGTGTAAATAAATGATGAACAAATAAGCAGCCTTAGAAAAATGTGGAGTCAAAGAACTTGAAATGTCTATTAATCCCTTTGAAGGGCTGCTACAGTTATATCCTGTGGATGCTTCCCGGTTGGCTATGGAAGGGGATTGCTCAAAGGTTGCAGATTGAAAAGTGTCGTGCTGCTCTCTAGGCAAGAAGTTTGGCAGTGGTGCTGAAAAACTACAAAGACAAATTCCCAAATATTTATCGTATGATTTATATTCTGCAGCCACTTCCAGTTTCAATGGCAACAGTGGAAAGGAAAGGATGAAGTCAGGTTTCAGGAATAGAAGGCTTGAGAAATGACTTGAATATCTAATGCACATTTCTACCAGAGGCCCAATGCCAGGAGCATATAACTGCAGACCCACTGTCAGCCTTTTCTTATTAAAGCTCTCTAGAACAAACAAATTCCCTTTAGGCAAAAGACCACCAGAAAAACGCAGTTTTGAAGGAGAACTATATTCTTCCTGGTTTAAAAAAAAATTAGAATTTTCTGTTCAAACCACCTCTGTAAATTATCTCACTGTATTTTTAAATTATAGGGAAGTGACTGGTCTATAGTAAAGTGTAATAATAGAGTTACTATGGCAAAATGAAGTGAAGAAATGAGTACCTTTTCTACCATTAAGGAATTGTCGTATATCCGCTTAGTTTTTAATGTTTATAAAAATAGCAGTGCTCTGTGGAAAAGGAATTCAAGGGATTTATTTAGCCAAGGGGGAAAAGAGATGCTTAATTTTCACTTGACCACATTTATTAATTATAAAGAAAAAAATACATTTGTTTTGTATTAATAAATAGGATTCTTTTGTCATGTTTTATGTGTTTTTATGTTTAGTTTATCTTAAAATATAACTTACAGCTAGAAATAGAGTATATCTATATTAATATTAAAATTGTGCATTAACCTTATGTATTAAAATAATCATATTTTACTTTATTGTTTAAAAATTGTGCCAAATGATGCAGTATGGCTTAGTATTTGGATAAAGTTTATTATTCTACCTTTATTCTCCATGGCCATTATTGCAATCCAAAAACTGCTTAGTCCAAAATAAGATATCACGGCCGGGCATGGTGGCTCATGCCTGTAATCCTAGCACTCTGGGAGGCCAAGGCAGGTGGATCGCTCAAGGTCAAGAGTTCAAGACCAGCCTGAGCAAGAGCGAGACCCCGTCTCTACTAAAAATAGAAGGAAATTAGCCAGACAACTAAAAATATATAGAAAAAATTAGCCAGGCATGGTGGCACATGCCTGTAGTCCCAGCTACTCGGGAGGCTGAGGCAGAAGGATCACTTGAGCCCAGGAGTTTGAAGTTGCTGTGAGCTAGGCTGACGCCATGGCACTCTAGCCTGGGCAACAGAGTGAGACTCTGTCTCAAAAAACAACAACAACAACAAAAAAAAACAAAATAAGATATCACACCTGTCTATACTACCAAGGCAAACTACTTAAATCTCTCCCAACACTTACTGGGGTGTTTGGGACATAGCAAGGGCTCAATTAATATTTGTTAAATAAATAAAATCACTTATTTATAAAAAGTGTGAAATTCAAGGGATAGGATTTGCAGTCAGTAAAAAGCATAATTCTGTAAGGCAATTCTTGGGTGAGCTTTAGGAAAACTGACCAATTATTGTTTGCTTCATCTCCTTGGTGTTTTGCAATGAATAATCTTCATATCTTAAGAGAATATTTTTAGATATACATTATTGCATAATTAAAAGCCAAAAATGAATAAGATTCTTAATTCTACATTTATTCCCCATTCTTAAAATTCCATAGTCCATTCCTATAGAGGTATTTCTGAATTTAGAACTCTGTGGAGAAGACTACTGACATTAGTGTAGGTAGAAAAAAAATCAGTAATTTGTATGAAAAAATTCCAGGTTTTTGCTATGGGAAATGCAAGCACATTGGTTTTACCAAGCTCACACTTCTATACTTAATATCTGAAGCATTAGGAAATTGGCTGCTCTCAAAGTGTATTTAAAATGTATTTATAGTGTGAGGTTTTCTAATATTCTCTTGCCCAAGTAACTATTATTTTTCCAAGTTTTCAAATAGATCTACCTAAATCATATATACACTTGAAAATGCAGAATTATCCTGTTTGTTATAACGATAAAAATATAGCAAGCAACCATATGAATATGTAAAAATACAAATGCAAGTGTCTTTTATAAAATAAATCCTGGTCTAGAATTGTTTTCTATTTTAACACTAAAAGTCAAATAAGTGGTAGGGAACAAGGAGTAAAAACTATAACAAGCAACCATGGGAATACTTTTTCAAAGAGTATTCTTTGAATTCTCACTCAAGAGAAATGAGTCCATTAAAATAATGAAGCTAGATTAATATTTTATGATACATAAGGTAAAATGTATGTATTTTCTTTGGCAGAAGCTTTTCAAGTTATACCAATTGGGAAGTCATTATTTCACTTGGTCACTTAAAAATTCTTTTAAATTGCTATTCAAGTCATGGTACAAGCCCAAAAGCAAACAGGACAATTTCTTTGCTCATATCTTTAATGTGGCTTTATCTTTCCATCCTACCATACACCCATATAGTTCCAGCAGAAAGAATTTTCAAAGCCAGAAATCATTCTCTCCTATTTCACATTCAAGACAGGAGTAAATTCTGTAACCCTAATGAATCAAATTATCGAGTGAATATATCCGAAGGGCAAAAGTAACTGGACAGTTGTGGGAGGTGGAGGTTGGAGATTGGAAGGGGTGTTTTAGGTAGAAAGAACATTTGTGAGGGTCAAAGGTGGAATTCAGGGATTATATCCTGAGGGATCTTGTAAGCCATGTATTAGTCTATGAACTAATATGAACTAACCATTGTCTTGAGGACAATGGTGAAAATTGAAAAGTTTCATTTGGGGCTAGGGGAGGCATGGTGGGGTGGAGATGACCGGATCTGCACTTTTAAGAGATCATTCTGGCTATTTTTTCAAAATGGACTAAAGAGGGCAAGTCTGGAGGCCAGGTTAGAAATTCAGGCAGGAAGAGGTGGTAGAGAAATGAACACATTTTAAAGATAATTAGGGAGTAGAACACATAGGACTTAGGTTTCGATTCACTGTAAAGGTGAAGGGAACACAGAAGAGTTGAGAATGTCACCCAGGTTCCAGGATCTGCATGAGGATACCATTTATTAACTTAGGAAACACACGTAAATCAGCTTCTAAAGGAAGTATGATGAATTTGATTTGGAATACAGTGAGTGTGTGGATATAAAAGTCAAAATGCCCAGATGGGTTATGAAATAATCATGGAATACGGATGTGCATTTATAGAAGATCTGCCTATAAGAGAAGCATTTGGAAAGAAAGATATTACCTAGGGAAGGAAGATAGGAGGAAACATAAAGGGGTTCGGTTTTGAAAGTAAGCAGTACCAACATTTAAGGAACAGGCTGAAAGGATAATGAGAAGTAGGAAAAAACTCGGAGAGTAGTGCTACAGAAAAATATGGTTTTTAAAGATGTGGGAGTGTTTATGCCAAAGGCTGATGAGAAGTCAAGATTAGGATAAACACTAGCCATCAGATTAAACCAAATGGAGATAATTTGTGATCTTGGGCAAGAGCTATTTGGCAGAACATTGGGGACATGCGTGAAGTGGATTAGGTCAAGGGGCAGGGAGGGTGTGAGACGTACGATATAGGCAACTAACTCTTTTTCAGAAGTTTGGTAATGAATGGGAGAAACAATCAGGTAATAATATACTGGAAAGATGCGAGGGCTTGAGAGTGTCATTTATTTCATCAGGAAAGATTTTAGCATGTTTAAATGATGACGTGAAATTTCCAGTAGAAAAGTAGATTAAAGTTATAAAAAAAAATAATAGCTAATAATAGCATCTAACATCCATTGAGCGCTTGGTGTGTACTCACATTCTTCCATGTTCTTTGTGTGTATTAACTCCTCTGATGCTCTCAATAATCCTATGAGGTAGGTACTATGATTATGCCATTTTACATATAAAAAATAAAAACCTAGAGAGTTAGAAGGACTAACTGATAGGGTACCACAGAGGTTGAAAAGGATGCAATCCAAGGTTCCGGTAAAGGAATTATCCTTTTATGCGAAAAAGCACAACGTCCATTTTAAAAGACCAGAAATGGGAAGGATGGGGTTGGTTTATATGTTTGGAGGCAGGAGATTGAGAGAGTTCTTTTGATATCTTCTATTTTGTCTGTCAATCAGGAGATAAGGGCATCTTCACAGCATAAGTGTAGAGGTGGTGGTAGGTTTGAAGTATGGAGAAGGTTTAAAATAGACCCTGTGGAGAATAGGAGAGAACACTGTCTAGAGAGAAAAAAAATGATTTTCAGGGAGCACTGAGGCCCCATTACGGTTGGAAAGCAAGAACAACCAATGTCATTCATCCGCAGGGCTGCGGGGCTTTCCCTCTGTGCTCAGCTTCAGGTCAGAGGTGAGGTAGTGCTGTTAATACTATCTGGAAAGTTCCAGGTATCTGGGCATTTAATCCACCATGGAGACACACAAGACCTTGGAAGCAAACCAAACAAGCAGGGGGTATAGGGAAAGGCAGGAAAAATAAGGAATGTGGATCCATTTGATGGGCACTTACATGCACCTTCTTTAAAAGTAGAGTGTAATTATACATAATTATTCAAGTAGACGGGGAATGGATTATGTCTAAAGATTTTAAAAAATAGACCTCAGGGAGAGGGTATGTGAGAACTCTGTACGTTCTGATTAATTTTTCTGTAAACTCAAAACTGCTCAAAAAATATAGTCTATTAATTTTTAAAAAATAGAATAGATACCTGGAAAGAGATCATGTAGAGAACATCTGAATATCATTCACCATTATTGTTTTAGGAGGATTTACCTGATCATTCAGCTAAAGTTGAGGAAGGACAGAAGAAAGGAGGAGGAGGGAACAAGAAACCTACTGCTGAATCCCATTTGTACGAAGCACTATACTGGGCTTATTACAGATTTTATAGAATTTAGTCCTTGAAATAGACTTATGAAGTAGAACCACATATGTATTTTACAAATAAGAATACAAAAATAAAAAAAAAAGATGTTACCTAACTTGTCTAAAATGGCTCAGCAGGTAAGCAGAAGAAAAGTTTGGAACCACTGTCTATCGAAGCGTCTGCTCATTATCCCACACCCACTGTATAATGACTCTGTTCATGACATTAAGTTACGTGTAGCCTTACAGTGTTTTAAGTTTTCTGAAACAGTGCTGAAAGTTTGAACAAAGGCACTATTAAGCTTTGTTATGTTGCAAACCAAGAGACTTTACCTGTCAAAAGAAAAATTCACCAACAAGCCAATAGGTGGCAGTATAACATGGTGTTCTCAAAATCATAAGTGCTGCTGCTAATTAACAATACTGATTCAGGCATCTGGTACTGTGCTTGATGCTGTGTTAGGTGATCAAGATTTGAGACAAAATCCGTTTCTTCCAGAAGGTTACAGCCAGAAGTAAAGATTCAAAGGGAAACCCAAAGCTGCTTCTCTCTGTGTCAATCCGCTGGGGCATGTAGGGTGGCAGAAGTCTGTCAACGTAGAAAGAAAAAATGAGGGGGAGAGAAGGAGAGAAAGGGCAGAGGAGAGAGAGAGAGTTGAAGAGAGAAAAGGAGGGGGAGGGGCGGAGGGAGGAGGATTGAGGAGGAGGAAGAGGAGGGTGAAAGATTAAGAAAAAGGAACTCTCAGGAAGCCAAGATTATAATAGGACGTATTCATCCTTTAAAATTCATCTCAAAACTCATGCCTGGAAGCCTCGGACCCCAGTCTCATTCAGACGCTTTCTGGGTATCTGTCATGATGCTAAAACACTGAATAGTGTAACAGCCGATGGTCATGTCCACAGCTTCATTAGATTTGGAGACACTTGAGGACAGGAAACTTTTCATCTTTGAACACTCTGGAACCTGCAGCAGAGCCAGTGCCTGGCTCAGGATAGAAATAAAATGAAGTTGATGGAAGAATGAATAGGATGAATAAGTGATAGGTGTCTGGCCATTCATCATACCTTCTCCTCTAACAATTTTTGATCTACCTTTGGGAGGAAAAGTCCTGTCAATGTCTTTTCTAATGAGAAATTTGATTTTCTTCTTTATATAGCACAAGTCATCTAGGGGAAATTTGTTTCTGTTTAGTAAAAATCGAAATAAAAATCTTTAGAATGTGGAGAATGTGAAACAAGCAAGCAGGAGGCAGTAATGGTGGTTGGAATTGTTTGATCCTGAGAAAGAAAGGATATCTATTAATCTCCATGTGCCAGACATTAATGCTAGGCTTTGTGAGTATTCTTGTTTGATCCTTACAACAGTATCATGAACTAAATACTGTTATTAAGTCCATTTATATGTGTGAAAATGAGGCTCAGAGAAGTTAATTTGCCCAAAGACATTAACTAGTACAACTGGTTCTTACCACATGCTAAGTCCTAGAGGGGTTAAACTACTGGCCTAAAGTAGTACTGCCAAGGGCAAAAAGGACTCAATCCAGGCCT
>RJWJ010006819.1:29846-60685 GCA_004363605.1 Indri indri | reverse complement strand
TACATACGGCATGTAACCTTTGGGACTGGCTTGCTTCACGCCCCATAATTCTCTGGAGATCCATCCAGGTGGGTGTGTGTGTCAATAGTTTGTTACTTTTTACCTCTGAGTAGTATTTCAGGGTATGGATGGACCACAGTTTACTCAACCATTTGCCTGTTGACAGCTATTTGGGTTGTTTCTAGGTTTGGTGCTTTACTGATAAGGCTGCTGTGGGCACTCATGCACAGGTTTTCGCATGAACGTGGCGTTAATACAGCAAAGTCTGACCCGGAGAGTGTGAAGGACTTTGGTTATAGATTCCCTGTTCTGACGGCTCCCCTGCCAGGGCTTGGTCAGGTCAAAAGGAATCATCAGGTGCCCTTGGCGGGTGCCCACCCACATGTCCCACTGACCCCGTTTCCAGGTCTAGGTTGGAATTCTGTTTCCTCCATGACACCTGGCTCCATCCTCACTCCTGGCTCCGTTGTCACGCACGGCCCCTTCACCGTCAGTCCTCCAGGTGTGGCGCTGGCAAGGAGACAAGTGCAGTTACTCATCTCCACATGCAGTCAGGGGAGGGCCTGCCTTGCAGGTTGGGGAGGAGGTGAATGAGAAGAGGTGAGAGAAAGTGCCCGCTGAACTCCCCGTTACCGCAGACGTGGGCTTTGCTCAGGGTGCCGCGCTTGGTCCAGGGGCTCCTGCTCCACAGCGCACTTGCAGCTCCTGGTAAATGCCAGCTGGTGGGGAAGCAGCTTCCGTGGGAGGTGCAGTTATGTTCGCCTCTGGGGGAGGGATGCAGCTCTGCTGTGTGGGTGTGTGCTGAGTAGTCAGAATGTGCCAGGCCCGTGCTTGTGCCGGGCAGATGACAAGGCGAATGAGATGCAGCCTCTGGCTTCAGGAAGCTGGAGGTGCAGTCAAATGACCTAAGGAACACATACCCTTTAGGTTCCAGCAATTGAAGGACTCTTCTCTTCTCTGCACAGAAATCTGGGCTGAGGGGCAGAACTGTGCCCCTGAAGTCCCCACAGTGCCTGTCCCATGTCAGGGATGCACAGTGTACAGGCAGAGCCGTGGCCCCCTTCCCTGTGCAAGGGGAGGATGGGGCGTGGGCCACACGTGGCAGAGAAGCTGTAGCTTTTGGATTCTCAGGTGTTCTCACCATACACTGAGGCTTGGGGAATGAAACCGGTAAGAACATTTGGGACTCTCGATTTGGCCTTGAGGAAGGAACAAGGCACAGTGCAGATGCGTGTTGTACCACGAGCGCTCATGCTAAGGAGCTCTCCCCTCACTTCCCAGCCTGGACGCCATAGACCAGCGCTCCTCAGTGCTGATGTAAGAATCACATGTGCACATGCGTGTGTGTGTGTGTGTGTGTGTGTATTCATGTGCAAAAGAACCCCCAGCCCAGGCCTTGCCGCGGCACATTAGATTTACTTGGCCCAGGACGGGGCTCGGCACTGTGGCTTGTCACCCTCCCCAGGTGACTCTCAGGTGGGATCGAATAGTTACTGATCACGCGCTCCCATTAACAGGCACTGGGGAGCCAGTGATGGACAAGAGGCCTGGTTTCCAGCTCTGATGGGTTACAGTTGACCGGAAGGAGATCAGGTTCACGTGTGTTAAGTTGTGGATTACATTCAGTTCCAGGAGGGAAGGGGAAGGCTGAGAGGTTTGCACAGAGAGCACATGCCAAGGCGGCTGGATCTGCTGTGGGGAGACGGGCAGAGCTTCGCCAAGGCCTCACGAGATTAAGAGTTACTTAGTCACAGTCTATGTGTGCGTGCATGTGTGCACGTGTGTGCATGCGTGTGCATGTGCTGGCTGAGAAATGTGGAAATGAAAATAGGAAGGAGATAAATCCAG
The DNA here is from genome assembly GCA_004363605.1 of Indri indri. Lineage (NCBI taxonomy): Eukaryota > Metazoa > Chordata > Mammalia > Primates > Indriidae > Indri > Indri indri. The sequence goes on along the minus strand of RJWJ010006819.1, from coordinate 58,837 downwards.
GCCATGTTAGGGTTTTATTATCCCCAGCAGTGCTTCATTGTGGGGTTGTGTGTGTTTGTGAGGAAAGAAACGCGAGGTTTATATTTCGACACGATCTCCCCTTGGGGCCCGGGGGCTAATCAGGGCATGGGTGCCTAGTGCAGTGCGAGGCAGGGAAGGTGGGCGCGGGTAGGTAGAAAGAGGCCTGGTCAGGGCTGGGCCACAGGTCATCCCCAGAGGCTGGGGAAGGTGGGGGCAAGGACTGCTGTACCGCCGGGTGGATTGTGGGCTGGGGGGAAATGACAGAGGCTTGGGTCTTAGTGGCTCTGGGATGTCAAGGGACACAGTGGCTGCCGCTGCTCTGCTTGGGAGCTGCAGGATGGGTTCACCGCGGACACACTCATCCATGGGGCTGTGAGCCAGGGCCGCGGCGGAGGTGCCGGGAGTCGATGCAGTCGTGCAGGCCGCGTGGGGCACAAGGAAGGCAGCGCCCAGGAGGGACCCTGAGGAGGGGAAGAAGCCTGGGAAATGGGGACCACTTGGTGCTCTGGACAGGATGATTCCAGAAGGGGCACCTGAGGGAGCTGCAGACTGACAGGGGCCGTGCAGTTGGAGGTCACAGGAGGCCTGTGTGAAAGCAGCCTTAGGACATCAGAGAGGCAGAAAAGAGAGGCTGGGTACCATGAAAGGTGAGAAGACAGCGGGGGTGGGTGCTGGGCCCTGAGAGCCCGGCTGTGGCAGGGGAGAGCACATCGCACCAGCTGAGGCAGGGTGTGGTTGTCCTGGAGGCAAGTGGCTGTCAGGCCCGCGCAAGGACCTGGGGGGAGGCAGCCCCCTCCTCCTGCGTGCAGTGGCCTCCCTGCCCTGGCCGGAGGAGGGCATTATTTTGAGTCAAATGCCTCCTATGCCCAGTGTCGTTAAGAATCAGGTTGCTGCATTACAGGGAGAAGTCAACAGCAAACCTCAACCCGAGCAGGACTACGGTCAAACTGCCGCTCGCATCCTTGATGGTTTCCTTTGCTGGGTTGAGTTATTTCGTTTCCTGTGATTCTGTCCTCGCACCCCCTGCCCAGGACTTGAAACTTTGAGTTGAGTGGAAATGTGTTTGTGTTATTGAATTCTGTAGCACCAGCAGGTTGTACAGTGTGGCAACCCAACTCTTACAAATTGGCCACTGTTTTAAATTGTCATTTTTTTTGGCACTCAGAGATGAACTATTAAAACACACCCCAGTCGTTTCTGCCTTTAAAGCGTGAGAGATAAGAGAAACCACACTCGCTTGCTGAATAACTCAGGTGAATTGCTGGCAGCCACTGGGCATCCTGGCTTTGCTTTCTGAGGAAACCACACGGAACCGCCTCTGTGTGAGGCAACAGCACCATGTTTCATCCTGAACGAGCAAAGGATGCAGCTGCTCCAAGCGTGCATGTGAAACGGCTCCCGCGTGTTGGAGCCTGAAGTAGCCAAATGTCTCACCCTGCTTCTCGCCACCCACTTTGTTCCCGTGGGAAAGAGGAAGGTGATGGTGCAGGTACGTGGGTGTAGATGCCAGGTCCCCAGCCAGCTCAGGCACGTCTGTCCACTGCCCTGTCTGTGCCATCTACCACTCCTGGTCTCCCTGGACACCAGGGTGCGGTGGTGCAGGCTGTCGCGGTAGGGACAAACAGACAAGAAGCCAGTCTCCCCCAGTGTGCGGTGGCCAGCTGTGCCAAGCCACCACCTGGAATACCTGCAGGTACAGGCAGCACCTCCTTCCTCCGCTCAGCTGCCTCCCTCAGTCAGCACCAGGGGTCTATTCTCCCACCAGAAACAGCCCGACTAGAAGACTCTTCTCTCTTGTCTGTCTTCCAATAAGGGGGGAAGGGATGCGTACGGAAGAGCAGAGTTCAGCCCTGAAAACTATTGTGTGGAAGTCTGATTTGGCAAACAAACCAAAGATCTGCAGACCTGGGGAGGGCTTCGAGACCTGTTATTTCATGGAGTGAAATTTTTAGGACTCGGAAGTCTGGAGAGTATTCTTTTGGCTGTCAGTAACAAGCAAAGTATAAGAATGCTAATAATTTCGTGTAACAAGTGCCAGGTGGAGTCATTTCAGGTTTGGCTAGTCCCACAGTTCCAGGAGGGCTCTGAGCACCGCTCTGAGCTCCGCTCGCTCACCTGTCAGAGCAGGCTTGTCCTGACCCAGCAGCTTTGCAAACTCACCCTCGGGAGATCATTCAGAGGAGGGGCTGACCATTCATTCCTCCAATCTCTGTTTAAGAGCAAGGGGGACTTTCCCAGAACCACCTGGAACTTTCCCTCACACCACATGGGTCAGCCTGTGTCACCTGTCCCTCCTGAGCCAGGGGTCGGCCGGGGCATGGAAACGTTGTCATTCATCAGACTGGATGTTTGTCCCCTGGCTAGGGGAGTCTCCCAGTGTGTTCTCACGCTCATTGGCAGCAGATACTTGACGGAGCATCTCTTAGGAAGAATCAGAGGAGGCATCTGTTGGAGAAGCTTCAAGAGTTCATAAGATGTTGTAATTAGAAGGACTCTCCACCCCTCCTTTATATAGAGAGAAATGCACACAGACCCTGCATAGGCCCTGGGTAACTTCCCGCTGAAGAACTACGGTGGCTTTCCGTGAAGGCACATGTGCTGTTAAATGGATAGGCACTTGGTGAAGTCGAGGTTCCCAGGGCCACGGGAGCCAGCTGGTAGCACAGAAGAGGGTCCTTGGGGCTGCTGATTGCCACATTAGAGTGGAGGCCGGCATCGCCAGTCACTTTGATTTTTCAAGAAAAGCCAGAAGTCCAGATATTTCTGTAAAATCTCACACTTCTTAAATATGACAATTCATTGCAATATTCAAGAACAGGGTGTAGGTCTAATACTCAGTGATGAAGACCTGGACCCAACCTGGGAGCCGGCAGTTGGCCTCACCCAGATGAAGAGGCTGATGCCTGGCAGTCCTGGTGACACTTTGCCTTTACCTGTTTCACGGACTAGGAGTGGCACCCGGCTGGGGAGACACCAGTTGTGACAGTGGAGCCCTTGAAGAGCACTGTCATGTTCTTCCAGAGCAGTTGGCAGATCACTTTCCAACGTGTAGAAGATCTAGAAAGAACTGAAAAAAGGGGGACGAGATAAACCAGGGTGCCCGAGGAAATAGACAGGGATGTGTCTTGCGAAGAGGAATGCTGCTCTTGCACACGGCTGGAGAAAGGTAGGGCGTGGAGAGTGTGATTCATAGTTTCAGATGGAAACTAGACATAATCCTGAGCTTTTATGGGAAATGAAACCGGATGATGAAATGTGGCCACTGGTGAAATAAAATTAGACAAAGAAGCCCCACCACAGGCAGACAGATCCACACATGGGTAGACTCATTAGTAGAATCAGCCAGGAATGGAGCCGGGGCCCGTGCATGCCCTGGCGTCTCCGACCCTACCCAGCACAGCAGCTTTCGGTGTTGGTGTCTGGCATCAAAGTGTCAATCCGCCTTCACATCTTGGAGCCCCCAGTCAGGACTGGAAAGCCTAACTAATAAGGACTTTGCTCTGTCCTTTCCCCAGGGGCAGACTGGATGTGTGCCCTACCCATGCCCCCCGATTCCCCATTTGAGCAGGTGGTCACTCTTCTCTGTGCATTGGGAGGGTGCGGTGGAGCATTGCTCCATCTCTGGGTCTTTGGGAGGGTATGGCCACTTAGGACATGCCAGACATTTCCTCTTTCTGGGGTGTTCTTGGTGATCACCTCCCCAAGAATCAACCAGGGCAAAAACAATAACCATAATCATTAGAACTGCTGTGTAGCAAATGTGAGCCTGTATTCATGTGGCTAATCCTGACAACCATTGACTAAGCACTTAACCAAGCCAAACACTTCGCTAAGTCATCTCATTTAATCCTTGTGACTCTGTGGGATGTGATATTATTTACATGTAAGGAAACTGAGGCCCATAGATGAAAGATACTTGCACAAAGGCTTGTAAGTGGCACATTTTGACTAGTGACCACACTACAGAAGATAGGAGTTATCAGTCCCATTTTGTGCTTGGGAGTGAAGCTTGGGAATGCCCACGGAGGCCAGGCAAGGCCAAGGCAGCGTCCTGACACCCAGCTTTTCCTCGTGCTCCGGGGCAGTCTTCCCAGTTACAAGGGCAGCCCTAGTCCCCTGCCCCAAGTGTTCCTGGGTGCGGGTCTGGACCACCCCTTGAAGGTTTTCAGCCGATGCTTATAATGACCACCTCTCCAGATCTTGTTTCTACTTCTCAGGAATCTCCGGGACTCCCCATCAGCTTCCCAAAGGAAATTAAATTTTCTCTGAAAAGCAGGTCTAACTATTCAACTTAACGACCTCTTTTCAAGTAACTGTTATGCTATTGTTCTCATTTTTATGGAGAATCGAATCTTGGCATGTTAGGCCAAATAGATCATTTTTATTTCTATCAAATTATATTGTCTAAATAAGGCTAAATTTGTTATGACAACTTACTGGAACCACTGAGAATGTTGTAAATGCCAAACAGAACCTGCATTTCATCCCTGCCAGCCACGTGGGCATGATTTAGAAGCTTGTATTCCACTGGCACAGCTGTCGCTGGAGATTAAATGTGTAAACGGATCCTGCCGAAAACTCTGCTCCCCTTCCTGATTTATCTCTTTCCGAAGGCTGATGAATGGCCTTTGCTTATCAAAGCCCATGTCAAGAGGTGAGCATGAGTTAACCTTAAAAACAGCATTCGGCCCAGTTGAGTTTTCTATAAATATTGTGCATGATTAATTAGGCTAGAAGACTATTTGCTAAATGTGGAAAAATCAATAATGCTCTAAGATGAATGTTTACCCAACCAAGGATCCAAACAAAGACTCTCAAGTCAGGGAAGTCTTTGAAAAATAAAGGCTTCGCATCGCCAGCAAATACAATAGGGGTTCTGCTCCTGGTCATTTTTTCCTCGGTGGAGATGAGTCCTGGGAGTGCGGTGTTGCAATCCAAGCAGCAGTGACTGTTGTCTACTGATGGTTGCTCTGTGCCAACCCTGACAGGAAGTGCTCCCAACTACTATCTCATCTAATTTAATCCTTCCGGCAGCATGATGGCACTGTGACTCTTATTCTCCCTGTTCTGTAAACTAGGAAACAAAGGCCCCAGTTTTTGTTTGACTGCGGATTGGCCCAGTACCAAAGCCAGCAACTGGCCGAGGCCCCAGTTTGAGTTGCTGGAGCTGGTGTCCGGGTGGTGTCAGCTCTGCACGCTCCTGACGTGATGGTAACTAACATCTCCTGCCAGGCAATTTTCTCAGGTATGAACTCACTGAGTCCTCACAAAGTCCCCTGAGATGCAGAGACAGCTGAGGAAAGCGGTCACAGACTGCTATACCACACAACAGTAAACAGCATGGTTCAGTAGCTTGCCTAAGGTCACACAGCTAGCAAGCGACAGAGCGGGATTGGAGCCCAGTGCAGAAGTATTCTATCCCTTTCCTGCAGGACAGGTAGACAGTCTGCAAGCTGCCTCCCTATGAGATGTGTGTCACTGAATAGCTTTGCCTGCAGCGTTCCTGGCATCTTTGTGCCCAGTGTGGGCCACTGCAGCACCCACACCTCTGTACAACAGAGTGACTTTCAGAAATAATCATGTCAAAATCAATGTTAATGATTTTTCATAAATATGTTTTTTTTAAGTTTTAAGGCAAATGATTAAAAAAAGAAGAAATTTCAATTAAAAGTATGTTCTCCAAATTCAGTTACATACCTCATGAACGAACTAAAATTTGCACTTAACAAACAAAAACATCAGGTCTCACAGTTTCTATTGTTTCCCTGTTTTAAACTTTGAACACAAAAACTGCAAGCGATCACATAGAATGATGGGACCAAAGTGAATCCAGTTGTATTTCATTCCCTTTACAACCTCTGCGCTATGATTCATGGCAAATCTACTATATAAACCCGGAAATACATGAAATCACAGGTGCAAGAGACCAAGCCAACTGAGAGATCCCCAAGTACCATGAACTTGCTCTCGAAGGATGGTGGGCGGTTTAGTCCACGCGGGCTGGGACCTGCTCTACAATGGGGAATTCTCCACATTCACCTCTGAGAGGAATATGACGTTTATTAAAGAATAAGCAATTAAAAGGTGCTAACCTGAAGCTTATATATATTATTAAAACTACAGTGATGACCACAGTTGTTTAGAACTTAGACCAGTAAAAGCTTTTTGAGGGGGAGGAGAATTTTATCATTGACCTTGTTTAGAATTGCTGGGACTTGGCAAAAATAAAAAAGACAAATTAAAAGATAGTACAAAGAAGCCTGCCTTTTCATCAGTTTCAAATTCTCTGCAAATGAATCACCACCTTGTTTCCTGTATTTTCTATGTCTCCGATCTGCACCCGCTTTGTGCTCTGCCCAGCTCGGCCACCCACAGGCCCTGTGGAGTGCACGTCCTCCTCTCTGGGACACTTGGACCACCTCAGATGGCTGGTGTCTCCTGCTTACTTGGGCCACCTCTGGAACGGGTCCTTCACTCAGCAAGAGAGAAGCTCTCTTGCTGAGGGAAGGCCCCCGTCCTCTTGTCCCTCAGCCCTGCTGCCTGCTACGAAGCTCATACGGCACCAAAACCCATGTTCCTCCCACTCAATGTGCAGAAAACAGCCCGGTGCACAGTAGGTGCTCAATCTACACTGACTGAATGAATGAACAAATAGGGGAGAACAGACCGATATACACTGAGTATGTGCTGTGTGTTGTGCCCAGAAAAATGTGGTATGCTCTGTGTACCCTCCTTCATTCAGTTTTTAGTTTAGAGGAAAAAAAAGGAAAAAACAGAGAAGCCAAATACCTGAATGATCCACAGACCAATTAGTCTGCTCCCAAATAATAGAGATTATACTCTCCCCCTATTTGAAATCAGAACATTCTGTTCCTGGCATAATGTGAAGCAAATTTTTAAAGCAATTTAAAAAGAAAGCTCGGAGTACTCATTAAGACTCCAGAGTTCAAATAGAGGGTCTGGGGCCATGGCTCAGGCACATACCATGCTGTTAGGCTTGCCATGGTTCTAGAACACCTGACACGGCTGCCGTCCAAAGATCTGCCAAGGAAAGCTCTTTGAGTCTTCCAGCTGCCGATTCCTGCTGTTTAGGGATCTGTCCTTGGAGGGGTTTAATACAACCTGCCTTCTAAATACAATAAGATCATTCACCACTCGGGGGAATTTACTATGTGGGGTGCAGAAGTGCCTCAAAGTTTGCATTCAGACCATATTAAATACTACATAACACTCCGCTAAATCCCACCCAGGAAGACAGAGCTCTCCCCCTGCCCCTGAGCTCATGCACCATGCCTCATCTCCCTTGCCACCTCCTCTGAGGAGTATCCCCTACAGGTGTCCTCAGGAGAGGACAGCTGAAGTGACCTGGACCTGGAGAACTGGCTGTGAGGGGCCCAGGTGAATTACCCCAGCCCAGCCCAGCAGGCAACAGCCAAAGGATCGAGGGATGGGGAGGAAATCAGAAGACATGGGGGACATGGAGATGGATTATAACCAGTAGGAAACTGCCCTGTATTTTTGACACTAGGTGGGTCATTTTTGGAGGAAATTGCACACGTGGGGTTCAGACAGAGGTTTGGTTCCATCTGTGAGATGTCGAGGCCTCAGCGCCTGCTCTCTTCCCCAGTTCCAGAGGGGAGAACAAAGCATGATGTCACTGTTGTTAATGTTAGAACAACAAAGGGGTCCAGAGGCTCAGTCCTCACCTCCTTATTTACAGAGGAGGGAGGTGAGAGCCAAGGCTGCATTAACCAGGGTACCAGAAATAAGGAAGTAGAATCCAAGACTGCCAGGGCAGGGCAGTTCCTGCATTTTTCTATGGCCTTTCTCACAGTTGGTGCTTTACAAATATTCATATTACGCTTCCTAGGTTAATGGATGAATAAACCGAGTATCCTTCTTTCTAGCTTATTTTCTCCTTTAGTATGTCAACACCTGGTGAAGTGTAGTTGATTGGAAAGTTCCCACGTGGAAGAAGAAGAACTGACAGCTAAAGATAACGTTGACAAAGATCTGGGAGTCAGAGTGGCTCACAAGCTGTAAGTCACTCATGCAGCCTGTGTGAGCACCAACTAAGCAGCAGGCTGGGCGAATCCTGCTGATCTCAAGTTAGCTGAGGAATCTAGCCCTGGGCTGCACAGACAGAGGGCTAGACCCGAGACAGGCTCCCTGCTGAGTGGACGCTGGCTGCACACAGCCCAAAGCCAAGGATGCTGGATAGTTTTTATAGAATGTTAGAGAGTCATTTGCTTGTGAATAAACGTTGAGAAATGTAGCTGCTCCCAGGCAGGGGTCAACACTGACCCTCACCAAGCCCACATGTGTGGCCAGCTACAGTGGCCGGGAACCAGGATGCCAGCCTTGGCAAGTTCTCTCACCCCTGACTACCTCCCCAGCTCTGGTGGGGAAGTCCTTCCGCATGTCTGCCCCTCCCTGTGCCCTCCGCCCTGCTCTACCTGGCGCCAAGAGTGGTCTGACCTGGACCCTCAGCGCCTCCTCAATCTGTGGCCTCTAACCCAGGGGCCAGCCCAGTGCAAGTTGCTGTCCCTGGGCCTGGGAACCTGTGGCCACCTGCTGAGTGATCTCCCCACACTACTTGGGGTTCACATTGTACATGCAGGGCTCACACTGCCCTCAGCTCCTCCCCATGGATTTCAGAACAAAGCCCCGCACCCTAATCATTTGGGCTCCAGGGCTTTCCTTCTCCTGTGTCCTCCCCTCCATTCCCCTGCTGCAGTCTCCCAGCCCTGCATCCACGCCCTTGTCCTTGGTACGAGCTGCTCCTCCATCTGGACACCATCCTGCCTCTTAGCTATCCAGATTCCAGCTTTATCATTTTCCTTCCCCAGAGGAGCTTTTCCTAACTGCCTACTCCAGGTCACTACCCTGCAATGACCTCTCCAAACATCCTAGACTCCTCCTGGTGTTGCCTGCAGTGAAGCCATCAATGCCATGACTTGTTCAAATTCTTCCACTCTTATAGACTTTGAGGAGGGTGGGAGCAGGACTTCCCTCCTGGAGTCTAGTGCCTGGCTCGGCGCATAGTAGGACCTATATTAAGGACTGCTGGAGGGATGCAGGGACGGATGGGTGGACCTTCATGGGACCTCCAAGGAGTGCAGGGAGGACACTGTGTCTTCTGTGAGAGGATCCCAAAGGACCGAGGAGCATCCTCTGAGGGGTTTCCAGCTGGAGTCTGGGGTGGGCACCTTACCCCGTGGGGAGGCAGGGAGCCAGCGAGCTCCTAACCCCCTGACACCCCAAATCAAATCTCCTGGAGGCTGGCATGGCAGTCGCCAGTGTCACGCCCAGTGGCAGTGCCCTGCGACTCTCCACCCGAGCGTTTCCTCTGGTATATCCAGCCTCACGGGCAGCCAGGAGCACCAAACAGCTGCCCTGTGTAGTGAATTCTTATACCTGCAGTTGCCCCGGCATCCATTTTGAATGGAATTTGGACTGCCTCCTACCAGAAGCAGGGCTCAGCCGCCCTTGACAGAGTTCCCAATTCTCTGTGTCTGTCTCCTCCCAGTTCCTCAGTGTGGTTGGTCCAGACATAATATCTGCCTTACGCAGCCGCCTCCTGGTGACCAGCTCCCTGTGGGACAGCTGGATACAGCCCGCCTGATGCTCCCCACGTGGACTGCCCAGATATGAGACAGTGCCACCTCTCAGTCACAGTGGGACCCCACGGAGGTCCCCCTTGCCTGTGCCAAACCCAGCTGTCCCCAAGGGAACCTGCTTGGGGAACGCCCTGGACCCCAATAAAGGCTTCGGCCTCAGGTCCCTGTCTCTCCCCTTTGCTCCCTACCTGCTGGTTGGGCGTGCATGTCCCGGATGGCTTCCCTCTTCTCGTTTGTTGCACGTGCAGGGGGTGAGGGGGCTTCCCTCTTCTCTCTGCGCCCTGTAAGTGACATGCTGCTTCTGTTACTTTCCGTGTTTTCTTGTTTCAGCTCCCCTTGTCCCGCCTGACCGACTCGCCCGAGTATAGTTCTCCTCTGCCAGGGCTCTCTAGAGACTGGCTATCTTAGTAGGAGTCAATGCACATGGGTCAGACCAGAGCCACAAAGGCATCCGCCTATATACACAAGCTTCCTGTGAGAGGTACACCTCGTCAGGTGGGCAGGGCTAGAGCTTATAGCCACCCTCCTGAGAGAGAGCTCAAGACCAATTTAGAGAGAAACACAACCCGCTGCGCATGTCAGAGGGGAGCTGCAGGAGAGCTGCCTGGCGCCAAGGTGTGGCCCTGGCTCCCGCAGTTCCTGGGCCACCTGCTCTGCAAGTCGCCACTGGGCCAGCTCCTCCCTCGCCTGTTCCACTTCCCCTCCCAAATAAACTACCCGCCCCAAATCCTTGTCTCAGGATCTCCTTGTGAGGGACCCCAACCAAAGGCAGCCCCAAAGAGCAGGTGTCTGTGGCTGCAGGAAAAGAACCCTTTGATTCGAAGGCTTTTGATGAGTCGTGGTGTCTCAAGAGGCCTGCAGCGGCTCTGATCTTCATTCCCTGCCCAGAACTCCAGCCCTTCCTGGTAATCCTCTGCCGGGGGAGGCAGGCCTGCAAACCCAGGGCCATGACACCAGAGACTTTTTCATTTTCTTTTCTTTCTGGTGCTTTCTGTGACCCTGCCATCTTATAATGCAATATTTGCACTCTGAAATCCTGAAAACTGCCAAATTTCACCCAATTTGGTTTAATTTCTCAAGGAGCTTGGCATTGTGTTAGAAACCCAGACATTCCCACGGCCCAGTTCCTATTTAAAAACTGACTATCTATTTAAAGTTCATGATGGGGGGAATAAAAGAAAAAAGACTCCCAAAGCCAACAAGGGGAACATGAGATAGGCAAAAGAAAAATCCAGTTTGCTTCTAAAAAAGGCTGAAAATTATAACCATCCATGGCCTTGTGTCTTAAGTCTCAGAATTTTTCCCCCCCTTTTGGTTGTTTGCAAACCAAAAGGGAATTTTATTATGGGTTGCTAAGTGAGCTGTCTCAAGTTCCTAGCCCCCAACGTCTTTGCTCGCTCAGTAGCATGCCATTTCGGTTCCTCATGCGGATGGGAGAGAGACGGAACCGAAGGAAAGCAGGCGGTGTCTCTGAGCCGTCCTGTCTTCCCCCACGCCGCTGCGTTTCCACAGCACTGAGCCAGGGACCCAGCAAAGCTGCCTGGCTCCTTTTATGAACAACAAAACCGTGATGAAGGCAACAGGAGTCAGAAAACCATTCATTGCAGGAAGCCCCAGTATCCGGTGAGAAATAAGAAATACAACAGCACAGGATGCGCCTTGGGTCAGGGGGACGTGAGCAGCCTTTGTGTCCTTCTCTGGGCTGGAGCGGCCGCCACTCAGCCCTCAGCTCCCCTCAGGGCACAGCTGGGAACCCAGATAGAAGCTCCAGTCGCTGTTGTCACTGGTGGGCTTATCACCTCCGCGGAGGGGGACAGGGAGGTGGAATGGCCACCGGGCTGCTGCTGCTGCTGCTGCTGCTATTCCTGGGCCAGTCCTGGGCTGGGGCTGGGGCCGGAGCCGACGAGGAGGCTGTGGTCTGTGCGGGGACCGCCTGCTACACAGCCCACTGGGGCAAGCTGAGTGCGGCTGAGGCCCAGAGCAACTGCAGCCAGAAGGGGGGCAATCTGGCCACAGTGAAGAGCGAGGAGGAGGCCCAGCACGTCCAGCGAGCCCTGGCCAAGCTCCTGAGGCTGCAGGAACCCCTGGCTGTGAGGATGGGCAAGTTCTGGATCGGGCTCCAGCGAGAGAAGGGCAAGTGCTTGGACCCCAGCCTGCCGCTGAAGGGCTTCAGCTGGGTGGGCGGCGGGAGGAACACGACTTACGCCAACTGGCACAAGGAGGTCCGGAGCTCGTGCATCTCCAAGCGCTGCGTGTCCCTGCTACTGGACCTGTCCATGCCACCTCCCGCAGGCCGCCTCCCCAAGTGGTCCGAGGGCCCATGTGGGAGCCCCGGCTCTCCCGGAAGTAGCATCGAGGGCTTCGTGTGCAAGTTCAGCTTCAAAGGCATGTGCCGGCCCCTGGCCCTGGGGGGTCCAGGCGATGTGACCTACACCACCCCCTTCCAGGCTGTCAGCTCCTCCCTGGATATTGTGCCCTTTGCCTCTGGGGCTGATGTGACCTGTGGGGATGGGGACAAGAGTACGAGCTATTATTTCCTGTGCAAGGAGAAGGAGCCCAACGTGTTTGATTGGGGCAGCTCGGGCCCCCTTTGTGTCAGCCCCAAGCACGGCTGCAACTTCAACAACGGGGGCTGCCAACAGGACTGCTTCGAAGGGGGCGATGGGTCCTTCCGCTGCGGCTGCCGGCCGGGGTTCCGGCTGCTAGACGACCTGGTGACCTGTGCCTCCCGGAACCCTTGCAGCTCTAGCCCATGCCGTGGGGAGGCCATGTGTGTTCCTGAACCTCACGGGAAAAGCTACACATGCCGCTGCCCCCAAGGCTTCCAGCTGGACTCCAGTCAGCTGGGCTGTGTGGATGTGGACGAGTGCCAGGAAGCCCCCTGTGCCCAGGAATGTGTCAACACCCCTGGGGGCTTCCACTGTGAATGCTGGGTGGGCTACGAGCCGGGCAGCCCTGGAGAGGGGACCTGTCTGGATGTGGATGAGTGTGCCCCTGGCCGATCACCCTGCGCCCAGGGTTGCACCAACACCGATGGCTCATTCCATTGCTCCTGTGAGCAGGGCTATGTCCTGGTTGGGGAGGATGGCACCCAGTGCCAGGACGTGGATGAGTGTGCGGACCCTGGGGGAAGCCTCTGTGACAGCCTGTGCTTCAACACACAGGGGTCCTTCCGCTGCGGCTGCCTGCCGGGCTGGGAGCTGGCCCCCGATGGGGTCTCCTGCACCATGGGCCCTGTGTCCCTAAGACCCCTGGCTGGGCCTTCCCAGGAGGAGGACAAGGGAGAGAGAGAGGGGAGTACTGTGCCCCGTGCCACAACGTCCAGTCCCATCAGAGGCCCTGAGAGCACCTCTGAGGCAGCGTCCACCACCATGAGACCTTCCCTCCCACCCAACAGCCCCTTCACCTCTGCCCTGCCCAAGATGTTGGCTCCCAGTGGGCCCCCTGGCGTCTGGATGGAGCCCAGCACCCGCCACCCCACGGCCGCCACTGGCCACCGTGACTCTGCAGGTGGGAATTTCGTGGCCACACAAAGCGATGACGGCACGGATGGGCAAAAGCTGCTTTTGTTCTACATCCTGGGCACCGTGGTGGCCATCTTACTCCTGCTGGCTCTGGCTCTAGGGCTGCTGGTCTATCGTAAGCGGAGAGCAAAGCAGGAGGAGGAGAAGGAGAAGAAGCCCCAGAGCGCGGCAGACAGTTACTCCTGGGCTCCAGAGCGAGCCGAGAGCAGGGCCACGGAGAACCAGTACAGGTAAAGGAGCCCCGAGGACCCCGGGAGAGGGAGTGGGGACAGCTTGGGGGCAGGGGAGGCCCCGGCCATAGTACAAAGAGGCAGAGGCCAGGAGCTGGCACAGGGTCCCCGCAGATGACCGATGACAGATGCCAACCCCTCCGGCACCACCCCCCACTCGGCGGAGGTCGCCACGTCCGCAGCACGCATGGGTGCACCTGGGGCTTTCTCTGAGGGTCTAGATGTGCATGTGGCTGGGCACAGCGGCTTCCAACACTGTCGTCTTTCGTTCCCCACAGTCCGACACCTGGGACAGACTGCTGAAGGCGAGGTGGCCCCAGGGACACTTAGAGTTGGCAGCCACCATCCTCAGAGCTTTGAACTCCCCGTTCCCAAGGGGGATCCACATCGTTGGAAAGACCGGACCAGAATCTTAGCAATTATAAACCTTCTCCTTATGAGCCTGGCAACTTGGAATGTGCAGGTGTTTTCCACACGGGTGTGGTATTCCAGAAGTGGAAGCCGTGCGTTGGCCTGCCGTTGCGGGGGTTTTGTGAATATTAAAGATTCTCACTCCCTCCCCCTTTTCAAATCCCGACGTGACTGATTCTGGATGGCGGTGAGGAGTCAGCGCTAACGGGTCCCCTTCGAATGGCTTCTCTGCTCACTTTTACCATCTAGGAGGAAATGGCAGATGCTAGTGCTGATTAGGATTGAAGTGATTTGTTCCTCTTCCTAGATAGAAACGAAGTGAACTAACTATTTAATTAGATAGGAAGCCTCCGTCTGCTTGTCAGAGGGAACGGATTCAGGACATACTCATTGGCGTGCATGCTTTCCCCAGCGCAAGTCCTGCTGCGTGGACAGTGTTGAAATCCTCCAGAATGACCAGAAGTGCAATTAACTGCTTAGGCAGCAAGGAGGCTGGAAGTTTCGAAATCATGTTCCCTAGTTTTAAGTTTCTAATAGTCTTGGGTTTATTTGCGATCAGGGTTTGAAAAGTATGAGAAAAGTTTCTTTAAGTGAGTTAAAGGTGTTCGTGAAAACATACAACCCAAAGGGCTGGGGCGAGAGGGAGGTCAGGGATTGGTTTCACAGATACTTGAATTTATTTGTCTAAATGTACCCATGTTAACACACACTTGACTCCTGATGAGATAAACACCAATAAGAAAAAGAGTCAAGGACAACTTGCCTTTGTGCCAGGGCGGCCCGAGATGCCCGCGAGCAGCTCTGCCTCCATTCGTCCTGCTCTGACTTCGGACCTTTGAGTGCAGAGGGAGGAAGCCCCGCAGAGCCTTCCATCCTGGTTGTTTGCTAAAGGATGTGTGAGCGGGAGATGATAGGCTATGTTTTGAAAGCTGTCATTCTAAAACGCGTTAGCAGGATTCATAGTTCACAGTAGATCCCACATTCTGAGAACTTGAGTCTGGACGCGTGGGTGTAACGCACAGCGACCAGCCAGGCAGGACGCTTAAGGAACGTTTGTCATGTCTCCCAGAAAGGAGAAGGAAAGAAAATAACCAAAAGCTTTTGCAACAGCAAAAATTGCTCACAGGCGTTTTAATCTATATCCTCATTTTAAAGAGTACATTTGCAAAGATTTCCCCTTACGATGTGGTTGATGGCACTGTTCTCTCTCTCTCTCTCTCTCTTTCTTTCTCTCTCTCTCTCTCCCCGCCCCTGGGTGCTGGAAAGCAGGCCACCCCGCTCCCCGTTCACCGTGGTCAGAGTTGTTAGAAGTTGCCTGAGTATCTCTGGGAGGCCTCGAGTATCCAGGGGCTTTTAGCTGCCCCCGTGCAGGACAGTGGACAGAGGAAATGCGTTTCCTTCCAAGGTTCCAAAGTCTGTGCCTCTCAGAACACAGGTGCCCTGTTGTTTCTGGTCTTGCCTTAGCAACACGTCTGTCCCAGAGGTCCACACCCTGAGCGGGGCAGGAACTGAATGCCCTCCAGGTGCACGGCCTTCAGAGTTAAGTAAATATCCTTTTGTCAATTTTGAAATGTAAATGCTATAGTTTGGATTTTTGTTTTTTTAAAAAATGGAAAACTCAAAGGGTGGGGGAGGTGACAGGAAAGATGGAGGTGGAGGCTTCCCAGGGCTCAGTGGGGCATCTGGAACTTCTGTTTTTATTAAAAGTCACCTCATAGTCTCCTGTTTTCATTTGGAATTCTGACGTTTAACACTGAAGGGAGACAAAGGCTGGCTCCATTTGGCAAAACTTCATTGGCCACAGGACCCTGGCAATCTGCTGAGATGAGCAGTCTGTCTTTTGGAAAGCAACCATCTGGCCATTCTGATGATTTTAAATGCGTGGCTGGATGTGCTGCTAACTGATATCTGCACTTAAGGGAAATAAATGCAAATGCAACACCTTTGCCTCTAGGCCTTTAAAATTCGTGCCCGTATCATTTGGGATGAAAGAGACATTTCTATTCTCGGTTTCCCACAGCACCCCGTGTACAGATCTTGTGGGCCTTGAGCCTCCTGAGGTTCCAGAGCATCCTCTGGCTTTCACAGCGTTCTGATGGCTCACACAGCCCAGCGCATTGTCTGGTCTCTGAATTCCACTGTAACTGGTGATTTGCAGCCCCATCCCCAACAGAGATCCCCTCTTGGGGGCCATGGCAGTGGATAAACAAATGCCCACCAGCAAGTGGCCATTGACAAACCATTGTTTATCCAGAAGGCCGATTGCTTGGGCTAAGGCACAGCCAGAGGGAGGGTGAAGAGAGGTGCTCTCTGCCATGTACTAACTTCTTGGTAGACACAGTATTTCTGTCCCAGGGACCTGTCCAGCAGCAGCAGAAGCCGGGAGATGGGGAGATGCGGAAGGTTCCACTTGGCATTGGGCTCTAAGGCAACGGAGACTTTTTTGGTCCAAATAGAATTTTCCATAGCTCAATAATTCTGGGAAACTCTTAGAAAAACTCTCCTCTCTCTCCTTCCCACCTCCCAAAGCAAATAATTTAAAGGGGAGAACACCTTCTCAAACATGCAGCTCGCTGTGCCCACTCATTCCTGGATTTCAGGTGACCTTCAGTGCTCTTTTTTTCTTGGTCATTATTTGGAGAAGAACGATGCAGGGGAAACAATTCCCTCAGATAATCTGAGGAATGCAGAAAAATCCAGGCTAGGACAGTTGCCCACAGTGTCCACAATGCTTAGGAGAGACTTGGTGAGCATCCTTTGCGGTGCGGTGGGCATCCGCCCCTGCACAGCAGCTGGGCTTCGAGGCAGGACAAGACACATCTGGTCTCCATCTGCGGTTTCTCACAAAACTAATCACCATTGTCTGTTGTCATAACATCATGTTGCTGCATATTGCTTTGTTCGGCCCCACCGAAGGGACAAATGACACCAGACTCTGAGGATGCCGAAGCCGGCTGTGGTCACCACTGGCGTTGCAAGGCCACTCCTGCGTGTTGTGCAGTGGCAGACCTAAAGGAAGGGCCAGCCTAGTGTCTTCTTCACTGTGATCAGGCAAAACGGGAGTAAAAGTGAAACCTTTTTATGTGCATGCTTATGTCCACTGTGCAGGGTGAACTGAGTTGAAATGAATTTCTTTTAAAGTTGCTATCATCTTTTAAGTCCTAATCTAGAAGCCTTGTTTGAGCATATTGTCACTGAGCAACCTTTTGGTGGATAGATTCGGAACTTTTGTCCTGACCTTCATTTCCATAAATATTTCTGTGCAAATGAAGAGAACAGAGATGAGATTTGACAAAAAAATGACTAAATCCCAAATAACACAGTTTTTTTTTAAAGCTAATATAGGAAAGCCTTTTCCTATTATTTTTCTTCTTAGCGTCTCCATTGTCTAAATCAGGAAAACAGGAAAGCAGTGCTTTCTAGCAGCTGCGGAATGGTTTAATGCCCCCTGCATATTTCCGTCGCCTTGAACAATAGCTTTAGCATGGGAATCCGAGGTATGGTCCCTGAAAACATCTGTCTCTACTCTGGCTGCAAAGCCCACAGCTTAAATCTGTGTGGTTTGTGCAGTTTGTCAACGAAAAGACGATGACAATCCAAATTCTCCACGTACTCAATAGTCAGATACCCTATGCCACACCAGATTCCCAAGACTCACTGACGTGCTTGTTAAAAAATGAATCAGCCAGGCGCGGTGGCTCACACCTGTAATCCCAGCACTCTGGGAGGCCGAGGCAGGTGGATTGTTTAAGCTCAGGAGTTCGAGACCAGCCTGAGCAAGAGCGAGACCCCCGTCTCTACTAAAAATAGAAAGAAATTATCTGGACAACTAAGAATATATAGAAAAAATTAGCCGGGCCTGGTGGCGCATGCCTGTAGTCCCACCTACTCGGGAGGCTGAGGCAGAAGGATCATTGAACCCAGGAGTTTGAGGTTGCTGTGAGCTAGGCTGATGCCACGGCACTCTAGCTCGGGCAAAAGAATGAGACTATGTCTCAAAAAAAAAAAAAAAAAAAAAAGAATCACATTTCTGTCTGTTCTTGTAGATAATGCCTGTGTATTTTAGGTAGAAACTCTGGAATTCTGTGCTTGCATGTTACCCTTGTCTGAGGGGTGGCAAGTGCTTCTTTTCAGTAGATTTTGCTCTTGCTCCAGGTGAAGTTCTTTGTGCAGATGAGGCTTAAGCTAGAATTAGATCCTTGCAAGGCCTTTCTCTGTGACGTCAGATGTGATTGTAAATGTCAGTAATGGCTTCATGAAGGCTAAATGAGAATGTAAGTATTTTTTCAATGTGTGTATTTGAAATGTTTGACTAATTCTGGAATTATGGGGTTTCTGTGCAGGATTTAGTTTCATCCTGTGCATGTTTCCCTGACTGTGGGGAGGGGAGGCTGGAGACTAGCTTTTCTGCAGAGTTCCAACAAAAGGGTGGTTTGAGTGGCATCTCGGGTCGGCCTCTAAGAAGTACTGGCTCTGTCTTCTTTGAGCTTCCTGTTGTGCACCTGTCGTAATAAACTCTGAAACACATTTGTCGTGAACTTGTTTTAATATCTTTCATGACAATGCAAAATACATGGCAGAACTTGCTTTTGTAGTCATTAAATTTATCCGTTTCCCTTTCCAAAGAGTTGCTAAAAAGAAGATAACCTTGCTGGTCGAGTTTCTACATTAGGCACAGGGCTCTGCCCTCCGTTACCTCAGTGAATGCTCACACCACCCTCAGCATGCTGCCCTCAGGGACGCGGGACACAGAGGGACTGGACTGCAGTGTGCCCAGTGTCCACGGCAGCTGGGGGACCCACACTGGACTCGATGCTCCTGACTTTTGCTTTCTGATCTGGAGTTCACTCATCCATGTCTCCCTTTAATTTCCTGCATCTTTTTAAATGTGTGGGTGATGCCTGGTGCAAGATTAAACACATCCAATTGGTGTGACGTGAAAACGCCATTCTATAATTATCATCGGAGCATTTATCACTACTTTGTCAGCAAAGCTCTTTCAGTTTATTTAACTAATTGGACGGGAAGACCAGATCATTGGTTGTTTGGCTGAACAAATCTCAATGTCATTCCAAGTCAGCCATGGCAGATGGTGGACGATTAGGAGTCTGCCTGCTTTAAGATTGTGTGCTTGATAAAGGCCGCTACAAAAGAAGGGGCTTAAGCAGGATAAAATGCTCTGCTCTGTTATGCTAATGGACAGGACACTTGCAACAAACACCCATTATTTAGGGTTAAATAAAGGCGATCCTTTTAGCAGTCTAGTCACTAACAACATACATTTGGAAATTATACCTTAATAAGAGCAACCATGGCTGCCCCCGCAAACGCACACACAGACACACATAGACAGGCACCTGCAAACACACAACACAAACACATTCACAAATACACGCACACACATACAAACATGCATCCACAAACATGCAGGCACACACAAACACACACGATTCTAACATCCTTTTGTTTCATGCTGAAAAACTTGAGGCCAGCATTTCCTAATTTAGGAAAAGCCCATAAACAAAATTGCCAGCCTTTAAGAGCGACTCCTCTTGGTGACTTTTGCCATCTAACTAAAATTTCTTAAATGCTAGGTAAATCTTTCCAATATGATTCATTTACTCCAAATTTAGTTTACGCAGTTGTATCTATTGCCCACCATAAAGTACATTTGTATTGCTAGCAGACAGCATGCAGATTAAAATGCAAGACTCAGATATATACTGTGTGCATTCCATGGCATGCAACATGAATTGAGTGAGCGTATGGAGTTATAAGCCAACTCTTAAGTGTGTTCAGCAAGCGGAGACAGAGACAGCAGAGATAATAAACTTGAAAACCAAAAGAAGTCTTTTTCATCCTACCCCTGAATTATATATGGACATCACAGTCGCTTAAAAAGAGAACAACTGATGGGTTTGTCCTGCGCAGTCTCTGTATACCTCCGGGCTCCTCCTCTCAGAGGGAATAATGGCCGATGAATGGTGACAAGGCGAACAAGGAGGCAAAAGTATATGCGGGTATTTGAGGTTTTTCCTCATTGTCCTGGATGTTCTCTTGTGGTTGAAACTGGTCCATAGAATTCAAGTGAGTTGAAGGAAGAGGTGGAAGGAAGGAAGACTGAATAAATGGAAGAAAAAGAGAGTGAGGGGAGAAAGAGAAAGAGGGAGGGGAACAGAGACAGACAACAAAAGGGGCTGGAAGAAGACACAGGTGTGGTGAAGGTCATTGGGTCACATTCCTAATGACTTTCACCACCCAATGAAGGGCCCTTTTGGCTTTTAGCCTGAGAAGATGAAGGACCCTTTCCCCCACAGCTGTGTCCCTGGGACTTCCTGGGCCACACTCGACACACAGGCAGAACAGCTGAGCTACTTCTGCTGGCCTGGTGGGGCCCGGGGCGCTCCGCTCACCTTTCCCCGCAAAGCTCGCTTGCTCTCCCACCACACGTTTGCACCTGTCCACATGACTTATTTCCTACAGCCTTGAGCTGAGCCCGGGATTTCTGCTCTGTTGGGCTCCTTCTATGTTCAAATATCACATGAAAATAACAAAATTCGTGAGGTGGAAGAAAATAATTGGGGCTTTTGCCTTCTCTCTCCAGGGTCTGCCTGTCCCAAAAAGATTGTGTCCCAAACGTTTTACTTCATTGTTCGAACCCCCGATGTTCCTCCCGCACATGCGTGTTGGGTGCGGTGCGGGCTCTGTGGGCAATCACACCAGCTTGTCCCCTGTTCCTCACAGCCCACGGGTCCTCACTGACCAGCCTCTGTCCACACCGTCCTACCCCAGGGCAGCTGTGGTTTCCACGGTTTCTCCTTGTATTTCTACCAGTTTTATCTCCTATTTAAAGCTGTGTGGTGAGGTGCCTGATATGTTTTTAACACATCTCTTCCTTTCCCAACAGGAAATAAACCTTTTCGAACCTTTTCACTTCAAATTCTATTTTGTCTGACTTTAAAACTGATGTACTCAATTCATTCCTTTGCATCTGATGAATGCTAACTTTGTCAGATTTTTCTTTTTAATTTCAGCCTTCTTGTGTTTCTCACAAACAGCAAAGCTGGATTTCACTTTGTGTTTTTTTTTTCTTTTATCCAATCAAAAGTCTGCCTTTTCATGGGAGAATTCAACCTATTCACATTCACTAAGCTTATTAATAAATTTGCAGTGGTTTATTTGATACGTTCTATTTATAATTTTTTTTTTTGGTGTTTCTATTCTCTCATTCTTGTCAATGATTGGATTAAGTTTTATTGTTCTACTTTTTCCCTCTAATAGTTTGGAATTTGTGTGGACTGTTTGTCTTCTTCGAATACTTAGTGCTAATTTTTCACCTCACATATTTAAATCTGTATCTTCCTATCAACATCTTATATTAGCTAATAGCCAAATCCTTTTTCCTGAAAAAAAGATAAAAACCCAGAAATCTATCATTTCTATTTTCCGCTTCTCAAACTATCCCAGTTCCCACCACTGTTTCCCACCTTGATTGCATCTGAATTTCATTTTTCAGTTGTTATAAATTTGATCAGCACCTATGTAGATATCATGAGTTTCATTTGACGTTTTTCTCACCCTCGCCGCTGATTCCCGGGGCTCTAGGATTCAGTTTTCAGTCGAGCGTTTTGTTCTGATCATTGCCTTTTCCTGAGAGAGTCGTCAAAGGGCAGATTTTCTGCATGCTTGCTGGACTGGAAATGCCTTTTTTTCTTGGTTAAATATTGTCTTACCTGGATATAGATTTCTACGTTCTAAACTATTGTCCCCCAGAACTTTGGAGCCTTTGCTTTCTTGCAGACATTGTTCCTGATGAGAAGGCTGATGGCAAATAATGTGTTTTCCCCACCAGTAACGAGGCGGCTCCGGGTTGGTGTGGGTGGGTGATTTCCAGCACTTCCAGGTGACCTGACATGTGGACAGAGTGGCCTCCTCACCGGGGAGGGGGCAGCCTTCAGGGAAAGAGGCAGGCACTGGCCTGAGCCCAGGGAACAGTCTGGGGCACTGTGAGCTCTGGCGGCAGCCTCCACACAGCCGTGCTCTGAAGCCCTTCCTGTCCCCACAGGTCCACTTCCCCAGCAGGAGCTGTCCCCTCCAGGCGGGTGTTCTCCTTAGTTCTCTAACAGCCCTCATCACTTATTCCTCACGTGATAGACATGCCTTACATCTTTCTAAGACACTGCAAGGCACTCAAGTACAAGGAGTATAATCTTTCTTGTGCCTGACTCATGATCAAGTCTCAAATATTTTTTAAATAGAAGACATCTGGATATACCATTTCATAATGTATATGTCATTAAAGCAATGTAGGGGCAAAATGTGTTGACCTTTTGCCCTGTACCAGATATGAAAGTGGTATTTATTTATTGAGAAACAGGCAGTATTACTATCCCCACTTTACAGATGAGAAAATTGAGGCATAAAGAAGTTAAGACATTTGTCACAGCTGACAAGTGATGAGGTAGGGGGTGGAATTTTGCGTTCTCACTCTTCATCTCCAGGTTTCGCTGCATCCCATTAAACACGAGCGGGAGCTGCAATTGTTAAAGTGTCAACAAGCAAAGAGCTAGGAGAAAAGTTGGCTTCTCAGCCTGTTTGAGATAAGAAAAGTAGAGCATTAAGCAATGTGGGTATTTTTAATAAAATAGTATCTTATGTTCAAATGAACATACTTGCATTTGTGTACCACCCCAAACACACACACACACACACACACACACACACGCACACGCACACACACACATACTGGGAGTAGAACTGTTCAAAAGCCCTCTGACGTTCCCATAGAGATTATGTACCCTGAGACCCACCTTGCTTGACCTGAGGGCATGTCCCAAGGGACACACCCTCACTGACCCCAGCGTGGCCACCCCCAGTCTGCCTTGGTCGGAATGATGTATCTGGGGGTGGGGGGAGGTATGTACAAATCACCCCAAGGGCCCGTCCTGCCATCAATGGCTACTTCTCAACTGGAACTCTTGCACACGCTGATGGGAATGTAAATGGCAAAACCTCTTCAAAAACGGGTGGTTCGTTTCTTAAAAAGTTAAACATATACTTATCATGCATTCCAGCAATTCTGCTCTTAGATATTTATTTAAAGGAAATGAAACCATGATCTACACAGTCTTAGCCACAGATATTCACAGGAAGTTTATATATAGAGGCTCAACCTGGAAACAACCCAGGTATCCATCAGCAGGTAAAGGGGTGACGATTGTGGGTTGTTTGTACAATGGGGTACTCCTCACCAAGGAAACAGGACAGACTCCTGATACACATACCAAGCAAGCAAGACAGACACAAAGGGACAAAGTCAGCCATGCACTGTCTGGATCCATTTCTACGAAACTCTAGACTAGGTAGAACTAATCTGTAGCTCTAGAAGGTTGTTCAGTGGTCGCGTGAGGGTGGGGGTGAGGGCTGGCAGCAAAAGACCTGAAGGGCCTTCGTGGGACAATGGAAATACTCCGTGTCCTGACTGAGCATTAGTTATGTGAGTGTTTTGCATTTGTCAAAACTCATTAAACCATACAGGGAAAATGGGTACATTTTATTTTATGTACATTAGACCTCAATAAAGTTGATTTAAAAATGTTGCTTATCTATGTTAGGAATGAAATAAAGGTTTATAAGTTGTGGACTGAATTTTTTCTAGAAGAGGGAAACAATTGCTTTGGACTTCTATTATTTCAGAGGTAAGAAAAAATGAATGAATCTACTGTAGGCTGGAGTTAGTGATTGTGACCTCTCCCTGTCCCTGACCAATCCCCTCCCCCTCCCACCAAAGCAGCACCGGAATCCTGACTCCCTCAGTTGCACTGACCACCGTGGACACACTCACACGTGTCATGGTGAGGGATCGGGCGCCCCTGTCTGGTCCATTACCATTTTCCTCTCATCTGTCCTGGGTACGAGCTTTTTAAATTCACGGTGTCGGGTTCTTTCTTTTACCCTCTTTACTTCAAATCATCCATCTACATTTCCTTCTTAGAGGCGGCCACAGTCAACCCTGCCCTTTGGCCGTAGGCCCTGCAGTTTTAGAGAAGCATCTTTCACTCTGGAAACAACATTTCATGTCATTAAACTTTATGAGTAAAAACAACCTCGTAAAAGCTTCTGGAGGAGTCTGCAGCTGCCCAGTTTGAAGTGGAGCCGGTGTCAACAAGGAAGTCATGGCCTTTCATTAAGGGTTCTCTCCCATTGCCCGGAGGAGACCAGATGCCTGCTTGGACCTCTTTGATGCTCACGGGGACTGGATTTGATGCTGAAAGGGTTTGTGGCCGAAATGAAATGCTTTTTATTAACTTTGGTTTTGTGTCGAATGATTTTCAGTGGAAGGTATTTTTGAGCAAAGGAAAAGATGATTCATTTGGGCCTTATAATTTCAAATTTTGGAGTCATAGTGGGCTGGAATCAACTTGTTTGTTAGCTTAATAAACAAGAAAACAAACCAAAAAAAGGAGGGGAGGAGATTTGTTAGGGGAAATGAGGTTTATAAGAGATTTTAGCTGAGCAGTTTAGTCCAGTAAAAATTCATCTTGTGGGGTACACAACTCTATGTTTACATCTACTTGTGTAAAATAGATATGAATTATAAATGATTATTACATGAATACAAGAGAATCAATATCCGTTTAGGTATTTTATTCCGGTTCTGCCTATATCTAAATATGTTAATGAACTTCTAGTATTTAGCAGTAAATTTGCCTGTGCATAACAAAGTCTGGTTAACATAAGGCTTATTTTTCTCACATGACAAGAGGTTCAGAAGTGGAAATGCCAGGACCGCTGCAGCTGCCCTTGGTCGTATTTCATCTTTCTGGTCCTCTCACACCGGCCTGCGGCTTTCATTCTCATGCTTACAACATAGCTGCCGCACCTCCAACCAGCCCACCAAGGCAGATCTTTTTTTGATTTCTTGTTAAAAAAAACCGAAGTAAGATTTATATGCAGAGAAAGGTACCAATCCCAACAGTACGATTTGACGTGTTTTGATAAATGTATACGTATCCCCGTCGTTAAGCGACACAAGACTGTATACGTTTTGCAAATATTTCCTTCCAGTCTATGGCTGGTCTTTTCATTCTTTCCACAGTGTCTTTTGCAGAGCAGCTGTTTCTAATTTTATGCCTATTTTACTATTGCATTTTAATGCCTCTATTGGGTGTCAGGAGTTCAGCTGAGCTGGAGAGAGCGCGCTGAGCTGTCAGGTGTTGGAGTAGCCAGTTAAAGCACCAATGAGCCAAAGTGGAAGTAAAGTGGAGCCTCTGACCACTTGCTGAATGGTATGAGTGAGTCCGACACGAGGGGAAATGTTGACTTCCCGGTTTCTTTTCCCCCATGGAACTGCAGAGCACCAATCAAGGTTCAGGTTGGGGGTCGTCCCACTATTGACAGAGTCCAACAAAAGGCAGTTTTATGGGCCCTGGAGATCAGATGGAGGATAAGGGGGCAAGGGCCAGGAGTAGATCAAGTCAGAGTGGGGAAATGTATTTAAGGTCTCCCCATAAGAAGACCATCCTTTGAGACCCCTAACCCTAGGATGTAGGTCTTATCCTTGTTTTGAGATGGAAAGCTGAGATTTGGGAAGCTTACCTATTATGGAAGCAGAGCTAAGAGAAGTAATACTTGCATGAACATATCCTATGGACCCAGAATTGCCTACTGCACATGTGCTAGGCACCATGGATTGTGCCCATTTTACAGCTGGAGAAATTGAGGCTTAAAAATATTTCAGTAGATTGTCTGAGGTCACATAGCAAGCAAGCGTTAGAACCAAGCACTAAACTGAGGTCTGTCTGACTCCTTGGAATCTTGTTCTTATTCAAAACATACCACCCAGAGATGACAGTGCTGGACATCAACCCGCTGGACTTGGGGCCACAGCCCCTCGGAGGGCTCTCCCCATGGCTTTCTTTCACTATTTTCCACTTTGACAAGGATGAAATCACTGGTTGGTACGGAAAACCTGCTGCGTTTGCTAGGGCAGCCGTTACATGAATAACCCCGTGGTGCCTAAAGCAAAGGCTTCCTGCCGGTGGGGATCACCATGTACCCTTAAAAGAGCAGGGAGAGTCCTCCCCACATTGGGGGAAATGCAGCTCCACGATGGAAAGAACACATACTGTGCAAGCAATGTCTTTTTTCTAATATTTTGCTATGAAAATTTTCAAATGCATGGTGAATACCTATGTAGACACTACCTAGATTCTACCTCTAATATGTCACTGGATTTGCTTTATCACATAGGTCTGTCCATCTGTCTATCCATCAATGCATTTTATCTTTGAGGCATTTCAAAGTAAGTTGCAGACATCAGTGCATATGACCCTAGACCGTCAACCCATGGCATTAACTGGAAGCCAATATTTGTTTATAGTTATGTTTTTCTTTTGAAATAAGATTCACATACAATTAAATGTACACATTTAAATGTGCCATTCTGTGAGTTTTGACAAATGCAGACACCTGTGCAATCCAAACCCTTTTCAAGATAAGGACCATGAGCATCAACCCCAGGAAGTTCCCTCATCCCCCTTCTCAATCAATTTTAACCATCTGGCCTCCAACTAGAGGCAGCCACTGTTCTTATTTTCCCCCCCATCATGGATTAGTTTAGCCTGTTTAAAAACTTCATATAGTTAGAATCAGACAGAACATACTCTTTTTGTAAAGATGCTTTCACTCAGCACAATGCGTTTGGGATTTGTCCATGCCGATGTGAGTTCAATCCTTCATTGCTCAGTAGAATTCCACTGTGCAGGTAGGTATACACCACCATTTGTCTATCCATTCACCTGCTGACAACACCTAGGTGTTTCTAGTTTGGGACAATTATCCCTACAAAGCTTGCTTCCAAGTCTTTCTGAAACCACTTTTCACAGGACTGTATCAACGGAGCCTTGATATGTCTCAGAGGTGGACCCACACACAGTACATAAGACTGCAAAAAGCACACATTTCTTCTGATTTCTTTCTTTGAGCTTCAGTCATTTTATGGGTAGACATGTGGTTATGTGCTGGATGTCAGAGTTACACAGACTTGCAATTGAATCTTGACTTCACCTCTGCCCTATGACCTTGGCTGGGTTAACTTCCCTAGATTTGCTTCTGTCCTCTCTAAAATAGGAGTAATAAAAATAACTTGATACTTGTTTATCGTGAGGATTCAATGAGATAATCCATGCAGTGTATTTAATGTGGCACTTGGCACAAAGTAAGTGATCAGAAATGAAATGGATAAATAAAAAAGGAGATACAACAAAGGTCCAATAAATATTAGCCAAAAAATGTAACTACTGGCACCAGGAAACATGGTGAAGATTCTAGAACTTTCCATCAGAGACATCCCAGTATAATTGCTTGCATGTTTTATGACTCATCTAAAAAAGTGGTTTTCATATCTTGCTGAAAATAAAGAGAGCTTTCCAAAACACATCCAGTTGTCCAGCACATGGACTATTTTTATTTTTTGTCTTCAAAGAGAACTTTGCTATTTGCCTTGAAGCGGGGGAATGGCATGATTTCGGTTAGCCTGGGAATCAGCATTCCTGAAAAAAGACCTGCCAGTGTAGATCTTTCTAAAAAGAAGAATCAGAAGAAGAATGAGTCCCATGGCCACGATTGCCAACATGACTGCCATATATGCACCGCATTTTATCAGAAAGTTCAGAGCTTAGGTGCCCACACTGTTGATACAAAACTTCGAGGCAAACATAAATCCTCATCTAGCTCAGGCTCCACAGGCATTGCACTACCCACCACGCTTTCTTTTCAAGGGATGCAAAATGTGGGTGGCAAAACCTAGAAAATACGTTTCCTTTTAATAATATGATTAATGCTTGCACTGTTATTACCGGGCACCCTGATAAGTGATGTTCCTGATAACAGAAATTGTCTTTTTCTTCCATTAGGTTGTTAAAGCAAATAAAATCCCTCCAAAAATGAAGGATTGTTATTCCCTGTGGTGCTTTCCTGCTTCTAATCATTCCTTTTCACCATAAACATTAAGGTTGACAATACTGCTTTGTGCCCACTCTGAAACTGGAGGAGTAACTGTCAGCTGACTTTTACATTTGCCATTTTGGGTTTTAATGAGGCTTAAGATGTATGCTTTGGTGGAAGGTGATGTTTCCATCTTTTCAGTGGTTGTTTGGCTAGAAGGAGTGGCTCTCTTACAGGGAACATTAATTGCTAGGGGGAAGGAATTGAAAGTGACCTGTACAGAATCCCTAGTCACTGTGTGGGCCACAAACAGGGGGATCAGACCACCCACACTGATGTTCCTGAGGCTCCAGGACCTCTGGAGGAGGCACGGTATAAACCAAGTTGGAGGGAACAGCACACACACGAGTTTTTTCTTTCCATTTTCCTCATTCTCCTACCTCATATTCTATAGCTCATCATGAAAATAAAAGAGTGTGAGATATTATAAATAAACTGATATTTTCAAACTCAGGTTTGCAGCCCCAACAATCAACTCAAGAGATTCAGAGTTCTTACAGTTCTTGCTGCTAAATCCAGGTGGGTTTTATTTAAACGACAGAGAATGGATGCTCTACTGTACCAGAAATACAACTGGCCAAGAAATTCTGATTGAAGAGGATCAATGCCCTCCACCCCAGGAATCAGCAGAAAGTACAACAGTTTTCAGAGTGAGATGTAAGAAATTTTATGAAACTCAGAAATGGAATTTTTAAGTGGGAACAATAAGTTCCGTTCAGAAAGAGATGGATGATAGTTTTAACTCATTTCACTTATAAGCCATTTAAGATTTCATAAAATGCAATCCAAATAGTATTATATATTATTTGCCCATGTGCTATACCAGAAATGTTAGGGCAATTATGTCATTCAGGCAAAAGGACTTTTTTCCCTTGGTTTTATTGTTAATCTTCTACTGTCTTTTGACTCTAGGGCCTCAGTCTGGTTGGCCCAATACAATCACAGCATACTTAAAAAAATGGGACATTGGCCGGGCGCGGTGGCTCACGCCTGTAATCCTAGCACTCTGGGAGGCCGAGGCGGGCGGATCGTTCTGAGCTCAGGAGTTCGAGACCAGCCTGAGCAAGAGCGAGACCCCGTCTCTACCAAAAATAGAAAGAAATTAATTGGACAGCTAAAAATATATAGAAAAAATTAGCCGGGCATGGTGGCACATGCCTGTGGTCCCAGCTACTCGG